>DWRC01000175.1:0-10009 GCA_018250675.1 Astraptes naxos | reverse complement strand
TTCAAGCTAACATTGAGGGTAGATATGATGTGGAAGGTGGAAAAGGACAATTCACCGCCATCGATCAACATAAGCAAGCGGTCACTGAATATGACGATGGCAACACTAGTCTAAAACGAAATGAAAGTACTTCAAACACCGCTGCCCACGAGCAGGTGGTGAGCAAGACGGACGATGGAACTCAGTTTTCGTCGACAACCAGTTCGTCGACATCTACTTCAAAGTTCCAAAAAATTTCCTCGACCAACGAAACAGTGCCATATGTAACCAATAAAGATTATGACCAATCTCGACAAGTTTCTCACGACACGAACCGTAACGAGGAAGTGACTACGAGAAGGTCTACGCAAACTAACGATTATGAACAAAACTTGAGAAGTGATTATGAACATGGTGAAGTGGTGTCTAGAAAAGTTGAATATCCTGACGATAATACTAAAGTGGTGGTTGAAACAAGACGTTTGCCTGATGGCACAAAAGTAACTAGCACTCGGCGTGAATTTCGTGCACCTGTAGTGCAAAGTAGCCGATCTGAACAGCATTCGCAACAGACCAAAAGCGAGAGTAAAACTTCGTCATACACATCAACACAAAAGCACTCGCACATTAATGAATCATCCTCAAAAACAACTCGAGAAATGATTGACACAAACACTAACAACATTGTAGATACACAAAGAGCGGTGGATGATTTCGATTTCAAAAAGAGACATAATGTTGATAATGTACAAAATAAAAGCGATGATTACATACAGACAAGGCAGTATACTAATAATAATAATCAGAAATATGAAAATTATATCAATGATGTAAACCATCAGGAGGTCATTTCATCTCACGATAATCAAAACGTTCGTAGCGACAATAAAGAGACCCAGATTTTTAGAGACAATGAAGACAGAGTTCATAACGTCACGCGAGATACTAAACGTGAAGAAATTATTGAGCGAAAAATAAGTTCTGATCAATACCAAACAACATACCAAGCTGACTTTTCACAAAAGAAAATTAGTAATGACTGGAGCCCGTCACATCAGGCTTGGGCAAGCACCCTCCGGTCTGAGACGCCGACGAGACCATCTACTAGAGCTTCATCACCGGGAAGCAAAACATTTAAATCTAGCAACTCTTCTTTAAGAAGTAGTGTTAGTCCCGATAAGACATACAGGAAACCGCATAGTCGCGGTGAAAGTCCTAATAAAATTGACAGATATTCTCCAACTCGTACGATTTCAGACAGATACTCTAGCACTCATTCAACTCACTCTGTGACTGAAATAAAATCTAATACTTATACTAGCCCAGAACGACGACCTCCTCATCCGAGATCTCCAACAAGACCTTCTTACAGTCCTGATAGAAAGCACGATAAAGAATATCGCGCAAGACCAAGTATTAGTCCGGAGAAAAGACCTCAAGGCCCATCTGATAAATCTCGCAAAAGTCCTGATAGGAAACCTCAGCGTTTTGATACTTCTGAAAATCTTCCATATACCAACAAAACTCCAGTAAAGCCACGTGACAGTCAAGGAAACAGATTAACACCTACACGATCCAGTCCAAGCCCTGACAGGAATATTTACACTGATAAATCTCATACTAATGAATATTATTCCCGCCGTACCCCAGACCGTTCAAGTCCAGACAAAAAAATCCCTGGAGTTTTCCACGACCGAGTATCTCCTACGAGGTCTCAGAAGAGTCCTGACAGAAGGCCAGCACATCATTATCCCGAAAACAACAGCTCTGAGAATGCTCCGAGATATTCCCGCGATCATTCTCCTTCAAAATCTGTGAAACCTAAAGACAAGAAAAGTCCTGAAGACCAACACTTACCTGAAAAGACGTCACCAAATGCTTCAGATATTAATCGAGACGCTACCCCAGGATATATGAGACCTACTGCTGCTAGCAAACCCAAAACACCCAACGATCCAATTTCTCCTGCTAAAGGAGATAAGCCGGGTGATAAAACACCAACAAAACATAAAACTTTTGAAACTCCACTTTAACCAAATATCACTAAAGTTAGAGAAGATCACTATAAATTTATTGACGAAGAAACAAAAATGTACACTCGTACTAATGAACAAATATCAAAAACAGCACACGAGACTTCTGTCACTTCTAAGAATTTGAAACGCCTTATTGATAGTACTACTGACATCGAACCAAATTCGAATTCTTCTATGCCTAAAATATGCCCATCATTAGTAAAGCAATCTCCAAGTCCTGATTCACCAGTCGCTGGTGAACAAAAATACATAGGGGGGCCAGATCACCCTGATGTGCCATTTTCTTCAGGAAGTCCATTATTACGAAAGAAATCACCAAGTCCTGATAAGCATCAAGCTCGACAATCTGTATCACCAACAAGAAAATCTCCAACTAAAGATATTCCTAGTCAGACCGCACCTAATGCTGAAACACAGAGTCCTTCAAGAGCATCTTCTCCGTCAAAGAAAGAGTCTCCAAATTTACCGCATTCCAATCGCCATGATTCGCGATCTCCTTCCCCGCGATCAACATTAAGAAAAGATTCGCCTAGTCCAGACAAATTTCAAAATAATAAATTGACGTCTTCCAAACATATATCAGAAAAAGTTACAACTTCATCTGTTCGTACTGAGTCGTCTAAAACATTATCAAGAAAAGATTCGCCAAGTCCTGATAAATATCCAATAAGATCATCGTCACCTACTAAGAAAACTCCAAATGACGATATTCCTGGGTCTATTCGGAATAAATCACCGAGCAGTATAAGCCGTTCAATAAAGTCAACTAGCCCAAACAAGTTTCCTTCTAGGGAAACGTCTCCGGGTAAAAAAACTCACGCCCAAGAAGACCTTACTATCAAAACACCTGATAATATTTCCAAACCTAGAAAAGATGCTTCAAATGATATCAAACGTACTACACAAGATTCATCTCCGAATAGAAAGGATTCGATTAAATATCCTGAAAATATTCATCAGGCACCAAGACAAAGTCCTTCTAAAGATACAACTGACTTTGCTACATCTGAACCAACAAATCCAATATTAAGTAATGCTTCACGATCGCCTTCTCCTAACAAAATTAAATTAAAGGACACACGTTTTGATACTTACGAAATAAATGAAAGTACTGATTCTAGAACCACCAAAAAGTCTACTACGAATATTTTAACAGAGGATGTAACGAAAGAGTACCATGATACTATAGTAACAGATACTTCTAAAGATATACCAAGCCGAGAGTCTTCACCATCTAAATACGGAACTTATAAGAAAACACGGCGATTAAGTAAGGAAAAAACTATCGACAGTGTACCTATTAATGAACCTAAATCTCCAAAGAAACCAACAGTTTCTACTGTGTTTCCCACAAAAGTTACAACTCAAGACGTGACTAAAGATGTAAAACATCAGCAAACGACTGATTTTCTTAATGTAGAAAGAAAAGTCGAAGAGAACAGTAAAAATACTAGCACCAAACAACGTCCTAAACAACTTGTGACTCCGTCCACGAGTCCTACGAGAAAGCCTAAAGGTGTAGAAACAGAACCTTCAACTGGTCAAAGTTCTCCAACAACTTCAGTTAGTGGATTTGTATATTTCAGTTCACCTCGCCTGGAAAAGCCAACAGTAACTGATTTAGATGAACAAGAATTGGATAGTGAAAACAGTGTAGAAGATACAAAGACCAATCAAAACGACGAATTCATAAAATCAAGTCGATCCAAATCTCCGTCGAAAATACCATGCAGATCTCCATCACCGGAGAAGAGACCAATTAAAGATAGTCTTCCGAGGAAAAGCTCTTTGAAAAAACCTTCTGTTGATAATAATCAGGTTTCACCTACAGAGAAACCACCATCTAGTTTTTCTGTATCACCTATGGTGGAATCGAAAGACTTTGTTGAAAAGCAACCTGATAATAAAACAGAGACAACGCCAAAATCATCACCGAAACCAAAACCACCACTTGAAAGGCGTGAAACATACGAAGAACGGTGTAGAAAGATTCTTGGCATGTCTGATGAGACAACCATAGACATAGCTACAACAACTACCGATGAAAAGACATTATTGAAAAATACAGACTCTAATGCAAGCTCACCTAGCGTATCACCGTGCCGTAGTCCGGGTCCGTATGAGGAAACGCTACGTAAAGAATCAAAAACCGATTTCACTTCAACATTAACAGATTTTTTGAAACAGGAACGAAAAGACATTATTGAATCTAATGTTCATCATGGTCGTCAACACAAAGATGTTGTTAAAAGGAATAAACCAGAAAAATCATCCAGGGAAGCTTCTCCAACAAAACCAATCCTAAAACATAACATTGATATTGATTCCAAAGATACATCATCTGTTATTACTGATAAACTTCAAACAATAGAAACGAAGAACCAAACACTTACAAAATTAGACAGCAAACAATCTTCTCGTCCAAGTCCAGAAAGGAAATTTAAAGATCTACCATCCAATAAGAGGCCATATTCTATGCCAAATCCATCCCAAAATACTGAAGACGAAGGCTACCCTAAGAAAAATCATCCAGACGACCAACAGATACTGGATAAACTTAAGTTACAAAATACAAAAGTTGAATTATCTGATACATCTTTAACAAAAACACAAAAAAGTCCTACTAAACCGAAAACAAGCCCAAAAGAAACAATTACCGATCACACCTCAACACCTGTTGAAAGTAAGAGCGAACCTGTAAGACATTTTCCAAAAGATTCTTCACCTACCAGATCACAAAGAAATAGTAGTCCGGTCAAAGGTACACCACATTCTAAAACGAACGTCGCGGTAACATCTACGGAAAGTAATTTAACTCAAACTACTGAGAGTATTCAGAAAGATACTGTTACAGATGTAATTGAAGATAAGTTTATAACACCTCGATCTTCTATATCTCCGAATCGTAAGGTTCCTAAAGAACCACAGCATATGACAATATCCACAGAGAACTATAAAAACGTTAATGAAACTGGTATTATTCGAACAAAGGATTTCAGTACACAATTTATTCAATCAGAAAGAGAGCAAGAAATACTGGACAAAGTCCATAAGTCTTTAAGGAAGCTATCACCTGATCGTGATGGTCGAACACCTAGCCGTGAAACAAGCCCAGTAAAAAGAAATGAAAAACCAACAAGTATACAGGACGTGGATAGAACTAAGATTCCACAGTATTCAGTCAATGTTCAACAAACTGTGAATGAGAACCTTATAGAAACCACCAGAAAGAGTGTTGTAAGTAAAGATGATACGCATGCGGATAAATCTAAAGTCGATAAACCAAAAGAGCCTAAAGTTTCCAGTAAGCCTCCATCAAGAAATGTTTCTCCAATTAAAAAGACAACGAATGCGTCTTCTAAACCTGACAGTCCGGATTCGCCTACCAAAACACGAAGTATTTCACCTAAAAAACTTGCTACATCTGTTGATAGACCTCAGTCTCCGCAAATACAGAAAGTTGGCGGTACCAAGACAAGAGAATCAATTCCATCTCACATTCGAAAACCATCACCAAGCTCTACGTCGCCCACAAGAAATGATAAAACAACTGAAAAAATTACAATGGATTCCAAGAAGACTATCAGTTCCATAAAACAAAATAGTTTTTCAAAAATTGCTACAACTAAAATGAGTCCAAAATCTCTTTCGAATGTGGTTCATAAATCAACTGAATCTGAGCCCAAACAAGTGACACCAAAAGGTATCAATAAAGAGAATATGAACCCCAAAAAAGATTCCGATACTAAAGTAATTCGTACAACTAGTGATACTACACTCAAAACAAAGAAGATTCCATCGCAGAGAATAAAATCAAGACCTGAAATACAAGTCAGTGACATGTCTACAGCAAGAGTAGTTAAACAAACACCAACAACAAAAGGAACAAAATCGCAACCAATCTCAAAGGAATCTCCAACAAAATTTCCAACAAGCAAACCTAAATCTGCTACAGCATTAAATACTTCTATCGAAGATGATGATATTATTATTGATGTGCAACAGGCTAAATCTTCTAGAGAAAATTCTCCCGACCGAATTTGCCCCACGCCTGTTGGTTTCTTGGAAGATGTTGGTGTTCCTAGGTTCCCAGATGAAGTAAATGAACCTGATGACGAACTCAATAAACGTACTTATCATACTATTCATGAATCCGAGTCTATTGTAGATGACATTGTTGAGATATGTGAGGACGATGAACTATTTGTCAAACGAACGGATGTAGAACAAACTGAAAACTTTTTACTTAATGTCAATAACAAAGTGTCAAAATTCAGTGGTAAAAGAGATTCAACGAATATAACTAAAGATTCAGCTCGCTTTGAAGATGTGGAAAAGAAAGTCCACTCTGATTTTGATTCTGAGAACATAAAATCAGATGAGTGTTTGTTATCTGTTTCAGAAAAGGTAAACAAATTTGCAAAGGGTCCACGCGGAACAAAAGATAATAGAAGCCCTTCAAGAAACATTGTAGATGAGTATGACAAAAACACGATTTATCAGGATGACTATACGAAGTTGAGTGTTAATGACAAAGCTCATTTGTTTGTTGAAACAGCTGAAAATGTAAAAGTATCTAAGCCAAAACCAGCTCAAAAAATCGAACGTCCTGACTTTAGTGACATTGATGATTCTCTAAGAAGCGATGATTGTTTATTGAGTGTTTCTGATAAAGTTAACAAATTTGTCAAAACAGCTGAGCAGTTTTTGAACGAAACTCACGAGGTAGAAGAGAAGGAAAAGAGAATAAAAGAAGAGCATGACAAAATTATGAAAAAAATTGTTGATGACACCGATGATGAAAATACAATTACAAAAATTGCAGAAAATATCAATGTAAAATCAAATAAATATTCTGAACCCGATGAACACCAACGCCAAAACTCTTTCGTAAAAGAAACTACAGCATCAAAAGCAAAAACTAAGGATCATACAAGTCCTAATTCTAAACCTACTGATCGGAATCCACCAGTAAAAATAACCACTATGCGTAGTAGTGAGGCTGTCAAAAAAGCTAAAGCTTTATTTGAGAATATTGCGTCTACTACTACTCACAAAACAAAAGACGTCACAAACAAAACAAAGACAACAAAACTAACGGATATAGGCGTTATAAAAAAATCTCCTAAGACCGAGTCTACGATCGTGTTACATCCTTCTTTAGAAGATGGTTCAGTTAATTTATCAAATCTTGATAGTGATAAAGATGAACATTTGCTAGTTACAGCCGTAAATGATCATTCTACACACAGTACAGTAAATTTAATTCAACAAACTGTACGGGATAGAGATGAAAAAATACGCAGTAGCCCATCGCGTTTCAGAACGCATTCGCCTGACATTTCTAGGACTAAATCACCAATAGGTCAAGTGACAGAAACGACAACAACAACGAAAACTGTTTTGTCTCGTTATCCTGCTACAGAACGAGCCGCCTCTCCTAAGCAAGCACGACCCGATCTTGAAAATCCTGATAAACCACATGACAAAGTACCTGGTTATTTACGTCCAACAAAGACCAGTCAAATAAAAGAAGAATCAAAGGCTACAGAAATAACTGACACTGAAGTTAGCAGCAGACGCGGCAGTGGTAAATTTGGTGTAGAATTAAGAAGAACTAGCGTGGAGAGATCAACTGTGAGCAGTGAACGGCGGCGCAGTAGTGTGGAGCATCACCAGCCTTGTATCGAAGACATTTTCGACCTGGATCTTCTGGAACAAATGGTCAGTAAAAAACTTTGCATGATAGTTGTTTCAGCTTTCATAATTTTACTATGTTTGTACTCATACTGACTGTGGTTTGCTTTTCAGTTGGAAAAGGTCGTGGGCTACGAGCAAAGACGACGAATAAGAGCTCAAATACGAGTCGCCAAGAAAAAAATGGAAACTGAGCAAGTTGATTCATCTACATTTTCAAGGACTTCTAAGGTGACCACTACAAGGGTTGTAAAAGCCAAATCTCCTGACCGTCCGCCTACAAAATCACCCGAGAGACACGCTAAACCTTCACCCCACAAAACTTTCTCTCCTGACAGGCAACCTAAATCGACGCCCCAAAAAATTTTAGTCGCAGAACATCTTTCTAAGCCTTCACCTGACCGAAGTGAAGTCAAGGAGCCACCAAAACCAATGTTAAATGGTCATGGGAAAGAACCAACTAAAATAACTAATGATAAACGTCACAGACTACACAGTCCTGAAAAGCCTGTTTTAAGATCAATCCCGAAAAGTCCAGTTCGTCAACACAGTCCAGAAAAGAAAACTAGACCTCTTTCACCAACTAAAACAATAACATCTAAATCAAAGGCGAATCGCTTTAGCGAATATGCTTCGGCTTACATGAAAAAGGTGGGATTGAATGAATCCGATAAATTAAGATTCACTGAATCAAAAACCAAAAAGATTGCAGACGATAAGAACAGGCGAGTAACAGAACATCGTGCCGTGGAGTCACGACAAACCACGACCGTGTCAAAGAGTGTATCCGAGCGAACTTTCTCAAAAGATACCATAGAGATCGTTCATTTAAATGGCAAACGGTCACCTTCGCCCGAGAAGAAACGCAGTCCAGAACGAATGGCTCAGAGTCCAGAACGTAACATTCACAGTATAGACCGCAAGTCTCAGAGTCCTGAACGCAAGCCTCAAAGCTCAGAACGCAAAGCTCAGAGCCCAGAACGTAAGCCTCAAAGCCCCGAACGTAAGCCTCAAAGCCCCGAACGTAAACCTCAAAGTCCTGAACGTAAACCTCAAAGTCCTGAACGTAAACATCAAAGTCTAGAAAGAACGACGCGACCAGAATTTAAGCATCAAAAATCAGATACTATAAGTAAAAAGGAAGTGCTTGTAAAAAGCGTTTTCGATATCGAGAAGAAAATATCGCAAAAGCAGCAACAGGAAGAGAAACCATCGTGGGTGACCAACAGAAATCTGAAAAAGATTACTTCTGAGACACGAACCTTCAGCACTAAAAAGATTGATTCTGATAAACCTAAATATAGGGCTTCCAGTCCTTCTAAAATCATCTCAAAGCCCATTGATGTAATCACATCGAGCTACGGGCCTGGCCCCCTGGACGCCGACGGGAGACCGTTGTTCGGTATCAAGGCACTGAGAAATGGAGCGACAAACTACCAAGGTAAGTGTTTATTTTATGAATCACAGACGTTTACATAAATTAAATATTTGCACACCTGACTGTTATCATTTAGATATGTCAGATATGTGTGTGCAAGTGACTTTTCACGTATCATAACATATTAAAATTTCAAGATCATTGTAGTTCCTTGTATCATAAAAAATCGTTGTTCCATCTTATGTTTTAAAAAGTATCTGCATTTATCTAGGAATCCTATATTTCTATGTATGTATATATGTATTTGTATAACATAATACTAATAGGACAATCAAATAATACAAAATTGAACACAATAGTAATATACAAATTAGTTTTTTTTTCTTAATTTAACCGTATTAAACAACTGAACAAACAGCTATACTTTGTAAATTTTCGTATATACGACAGCAGACTGACGTGGCTTCTTGAAACGTGTTGACACATGCATATCTTACACGCAGCACCAAATAAATAAGTATTGTAAGCCGTATACAACGCGGGTGCAGTCAGTTGAGCAACTCGCCGAATAGTTAACAAAAGCTATTTATGTAAACGGTTGGCTTACATTTTTTGCGTTTTCCGGCAAACAGTGAAAGGTACAGTGATTCGACAAGAGTTCCACTCGCGCAACGGCAGCGAGCCGGAAGGCACCGTGTCCGTCACCGCCTACTCCACGGAGCCCGAGGACTTGGAGAAGCTGCTGCAGAGCCAAGGAGAGCGACCTTCGAGGCTCCACGGCCTCGCTGCCATCACGACCACCAAGAAGTTCGGCGGCGACTCAGGCACGACGTTGAGCGAAGTGCACAGCGTAAGTAGCTGATCGTTATCTCCGTGAAATATTTACTACAATTTCATTATGATTGCGATTAATTCTAAG
>DWRC01000174.1:0-10019 GCA_018250675.1 Astraptes naxos | reverse complement strand
AATTATAGATAAAACAATGAATCTAGATCACTGCCTCCCGGGAGAATAATTTTAGTACATAATTTTAGTTATATTAAAGGTTTCTAAAAATAATCATTCAAAATATTGAAAAAACGTAATGATCCGGAACAAAACGCTTAGGTAATTACTGGTTAAAGTCTATTTGATAACTGAAAGCACATTACATATTCAAATATATTCGACGAATGGAGCAATAACATGTTACGACGCAATTAATATAATAAAAGTAATTAGAAAGAAAACACTAATGAAATAAGAAACGGGAATGATTCATCGCTTACTGAGTGTACGTATGACCAAAGATCATTTACGGTAATGGTTACAGTCAAATTAAGATAAACATCGCTTCCTTTGAACACCACTTATTTCTAAATACTTCAAGTTCCATGGTTTCTACACTATCATTTAAGAAGTTCAAATTATTGCATCAATTTTATGCAGGAATGTATAAAGATAATTCCATGAATTGCTAATGCCACCATTACTTATATCAAGTATTTTTTAATTTCAAGCATAAATTTTGTAAAATCTACCTACTACGCGTAAATTGGATTGCACTTCAAAAGTTTATTCAATCGGTTAGTCGTACATTAACTATAGATAATATCTCAAATGTACCTACATATCTCGACAATAAATGTAGAGATATGTAGTTGTAGTTGACACAATGTTAATTAAGCACGTACATGAATTTCTATTGCAGAACGCATCAATTTTTCTTTGCAATGTACAATATTAGAAACATGCGTTGGAAAACCCGCAACACCCCAATAGTTTTCACTGCTTTCTCTCGTAAATCAAATTGTAGCAAATTCTACATATACATATACTTACTTTCGTGCTTCTGTATGAAGACACGCTCGATTTTGCAATTGTATGATTATGATTTGTACAGTGTGCTACATTTGAAACTGTTTTAAAGATTTAGATGTACAGTAATCTTACGCTCAATTACGTAATTATATTAACTCTTCAAGTATTTTGCTTTCTAAAGACAATCAATATAAACTTTGTGTTTTTTTGTTGCAGATGTCTCCCGTAAGACAAATACGGATATGTGCCGTGGTGTGGCTGCTCAGCGCGGTAATCAGCACATCGGGTGAGCCTAGTGAACAGAATACTACAACTACAAAGGCCATCCGTACGACTATTTTGCCATCAAGGACCACACGGACAGAACTCAAGGTCTCAAGAAGTTTAAACCCCCACGACACGCAGACACTAAACGTCAGAACAAAATCCGGTCATGTCACTCAACTGATAGTGAAGAAAAAGGATAAGTCAACCACACACAGCAGCAGCACGACTCTAGCGCCTACAACTATACCAGTCAAAACCACGTTACCAATCAGGGTAAACAGTACTACAGATGAAGCCAAAAATAAAACAGACTCAAGAGATCAAAGAAAACTTAACTTTGGATCCATCAATAGCGAATTAGCAGGATTTGATTACTACCTGAATCGCAACAAACATGATGAATTCAGTGATATTAAAGCTGAATATGGAAATTGGTCTCCGGTTTCTGTATATCCAGAATCTCATATCCAAGAAGACGGTGGTAAACCAGAAGCAGATTCCGAAACTTCGAGTTACTACCCAACGTACGATAACGAGAAAAGAACAGAAAATAAAAAAGTGTACATTACTTCTACAAGTTTTATGGACTATGGTGGGCCTATTAAGAGCTATAGGTTTGATCCCCATAACCCAGTTATAAAAAATGATAGGAACCCAGTTTATATCGAAGTTGTCAGCACTAAAGTTTCGCCTGACGACGAAGCAAACGCATACAATGTGCCAGACCCAGTGGTAGTCAGTTCCGAGCCTATGTACATAAAGAAGGCTATAGAAAAATACAACAAGCGTGGAAGATCCATTCTCACTTTGGGCGATGATGGTATTCCGGAAATTCAAGGTATCAGAGTACCTGACGATGAGTCTGATAAGAAAACTTGGCGAAATGCACGAGTCGTCAATGGAGAACTGTTGCCTTACCCAGAGGGATACACTCCGCCAAAAGCTATCCCAGAAGCAGACGTTTACCCTGACTTGTCTGCTACTGAACCTCAACAAAACTTTGGACCGTTTACCAAAGAAGATAATTACGAACCTAAAGATGGTCCATTCACCAAATTTGATAACATAAAATTCAACTCCGACGATGTTATCGGTACATACATGGCTACTGATAATAACTATCCCTACATTTATAAACTGAAAAAAGACAATCATTACTTGAAATCCGGATACGGTCCTTTCACTAAAGCTGATAATTCGAAAGTTGCTAACTCAAAACTTATCGAGTACATTAAGCAAATAAACGAACAGGAATCGAAACGAGACTACTTTAGTGGACGCAGTTCTAGAGCTCATACAGGTGATCTGGATTATGCTGAGAGTCACATTCAGAGACGCATGCTTCAGCACCCTGGTGAAGTGAACTTCCCCAACTCTGTTATGTACACTCCTAAGAACGCCAAGCCAGGCTTCGATGAGAGCGTTAGAAACCCTGTTCTTCAATATGCTCATCCTGAACTCGGCGTGCAGCCTGCAAAAGCTACAAGGGATAACATCGATAACTACGACAATAAGGAAAGGAAAGTGAAGTATTACACTAATGTTCCTAAAAGCGCTCATCCTTACCCCATGGAGCCAGTTAACGGATATGGTCAACAACGTTCTCAAAGCAACATTCAAGCTCCATCGAATAGATATTACGAAGATGAATACAATAAATTTTCTTACTACGACCATAGTCACAGCCCTAAATATACACCATATAATTATGGTTACATCAAAAGAGCGCCAGAACCATCTTTATGGAAACGCTTCACTGATTCAATGAAAGAAACCATCAATACTGCAAGTCAAACGGTCCATCAACTTACCAGGCCTATTATAGATCCTATTGCTAAAGTGACGCAACCCGTTTTCGACCCCCTTGTGGAAGCTACGCAAAAAATTACACACAACTTAGGTTTATATCCGTCCAATTCCCTACAGAGCCAAAGATATGCCCAAGATAAGATAGGTGTAGCGGCTGCAGCTTCAGGAGCACCCGCGATGCTACCCGCCCTTGGTCTAATGGCTGGAGGGGCAGCCTTGGGTCTTGGAGCCGTAGCTGTTGGTCGACTTTTGGACGTAAATTTAATGCGCAGTGGTAACCTTGAAGATGACGACGATAAATTAAACAAGGAACACAAAAGATCGTTTGCAGATGCACCGTATGATATTGACAGAAAAATCTTAAGCAGGCAAAAGTTCTTTGATGACAATTACAAAATGCCCAGTGAAAACGTTTATGTTGTTATGTCTCCTGATGGCTCCGATGGTAGTCGTGCTAAGCGTGACGTTTTCAGCATCTTCCAGGAGCCCTACCAAGGTGTATATAGGTCAGTGCGACGCAGACGTAGCGTCAAACGGTCCTTGGCGGAAGACATGTCGGATGAGCTGCAGCACATAGACAGCGACCCCACACCCTCAAGTCTAAACGCAGCAGCCCTGGATATAGTGAAACAAACAGATTGGAGGGACTCACAGTGCGCCAAATTAACATTCTGCAAAGTCCTCACGTCGCAACCTTCAGACTCAATGTTCGCGATGGAAAAGAAGATGGAATCGTTGCTTAAGATGTAAGTAATCAGTCCCATTCACTACAATATATGTCTCATTGTTATATCACTAGTCACGTACCACATACGAATGGCGTAAGAGAATCAAACATACATGTCTTCGTACCGGTTTTATTCCGTTTCATTGCCGTCTCTCTAATGGCTGGAAACAAGTTTGAAATCCGTGTTGACTTTACACGTACAATTTCTACGCTGTTACGAAAGCATCCATAATCTCGGTACTAAATTAAATGTGTGAAGCCGTTAAAAAAACCATAGACCATAAATTAGAAGAGATTTAAGCATACACGAGTTTCTAGATGCGTGTACATGCACTATTACACCATGAAATATTGGTTCAGTATTAGGATAACAACTGCATCATGGATGTACCTACCTTACTACTAACACTAAAGCAAATACGGTAAATGTCATTGTTTATAGTATTGTTTTATGTAAATATTCATCAAAATTTAAACTACTTAATTAATTGTTACGTTAAACAAACATGTTTATTGTTGAACTTTTTTATATTTTCTATGTTTTCTTTAGCAAGTGGTAAAGGAAAAATGTCCTGAAAATTGGTATGTTGGTATTGGTATATAGGTATACATTATATATATCAGGACATTGATCTTAAAGTTAAGGAACTGTTCCTGAAGAAAATTATTAGACCAAAAATAAATTGAACTAGATTACGCAGAACCGCCGTTAAAGCGAAAGTGATTATGCAGTTTCAATAAATTATTTATTTGCATTAATTAATCTGTCGGCGACTTGTAGTCTAGATGTTAAAATAATACTGGTTTCTCTAACGTCTTTAATATTTATGTATAAAGTGTTATTGGCAGCTAAACTTATAGATCGTAAAACTACTATTTTCTGGCTTGATTGACTCTCAACATTCAAGCTCAAATAAAACTCAGATTTATAAGGATCTTATGTAACACTTTCACAGATGTGTTGCTGTTCCTAAAGTAATTAAGAATGCCCCATAATTATATTTAATTTTACAAGTAGGTATGTCTGATTTGTTAAGTTCTCTAAGCCAGAACAGAATATAACTACACAGCTTTTATAATGAAAAAACCTAGGTTACGTGATAGTTCTGTTTTCTTTAACACACAGAAAAGCCAGGGTGTTTATAGTAAAAAACATCATTAAAAATATGGAAAGACAACCGTAATTAACCTACTTAGTACTTCTGCATATATCTATCAATAATTTAGACTTGCTCTTGTAGTATGTGACTAGTAATTACTTTTTGCTAATTACTAGACATTACAGTTGATGGTAACAGTTGTTGTTTTATTATGAGTGGCTACCCAAGCGCGACAACCTCGTGTACATGATTGTGACGATCAAAAGGCTATCTTAGATAACCTCCATTTTAAACATTAAACAAATACCTGTTTAGAAAGTTACGTTAATTTCATACGCTTCTGATTAATTTGGTTTAAGGTACATATATTACGTCGTAATACTTGTCATAAAAACAATAATAGTTTTATACTATCGTAATAATAATAATTGTATACCTACCTAACAATTGTATAACTCCAGTGGCGGTTTCAGATATTTATCGCCAGAAGACCATTGAAATTTATCCGCCCCCAATGATCTCTGCAAGGCAATACAGTTTCAGTCCGTACTGACGATCGCTAAATGAGAAAATCACTATTTGCTGCCGCTCCTAAAGTTAGCGAAAATAGGTCGTTATGTTAAAATAGTCTATGAAAGTTGGCACAAAACGGTCGTCTAAGAAAAATTTGCCGCCCCTTGAATCTGCCGCCCTAGGCTCCAGCCTACTCAGTTTAGTGGTAAATCCGCCACACTGTAATTCACATCTAGACACAATAACTCAGAGGTGTCTATAGCTGGCTTCACGCACATCAATAAACAACCTTAGATCTAGATGTAATTATACTTAGAACTTGAAACCTTTTAAGGAATTTTACCTATTGAACCATACTATGAATAATCGTTTAAAAGTATTCAGAACACTTACATAGATATCGCAACAAATAAATTCTTAACATGTACCTGTTTCAATTTTTATCCTGTAAGTGCCTATACCTAGTAAAAAGCATAATCGCTAATACATACAAGCGTGAAACTTGGTCAAACGTCAAGGTCGATGATATATGGCGCGTAAAGCAAAACATTTGTTAGTCAATAAAATCGGTCAAGTGTGAATTAGGCATGTTTATAGAAGTAGTAGGTACAGAAGTAGTAGTAAACGAGATGATAAGGGTCGATTGTCACTCATGGACATCAGTAATCATCCCCAGAAAGGGTTAAAAACTTGCCCGAGGTTAGCAATAGATGCACTGCTACCCCTGAGGATTAAATTGGATCGCTTCATATAAATATGTCTTCGTTACCACACCCTTTAAACTAGTACACATCAACGTTGCTATGGTTGTACCTACTCTGTACAAGCTTGTACCTACTGCTATTATAAGACAAAAATATGTGGTTCTTTTGTAATCGAAGGATTTAAGATTCTACCAACTTCAATCTATAGGTACTACACTGCTTCTAGGCATCCTGAGTTTAATTAAAGAAATTATTTTAATTGGGTAAATAGAAATACATATTAACTCTAATAATATCTGCTATAATATCTACCAAAAGTCGTCAGTTTTTTACCTTTTTCAGTTTTAGTAATATTTCAGTTTTACAGCAGTTTTTTCAAATATACCTACTCCTATAATTGTTTTAAACAATATGTGATATCAAAATAATCTGCCTTGAAGTCCACAGAGGGCCTTCGGCAAAGCTTTCATAACAGGGTAGGTATCATCATGCAAGCAGTCCACTCGCTACTTTCTCGCGTCACGTAACTGTCCACTGGTTCCACACGACTATGTTACTAATCGCCACAAAATTCACACCAACGAAAGTGCTTTGAAAGTAAAAGTTGATACGGAACAATGGACACCGCGTGGAAATCGTATGGGATTGTGGTTTGCTAATAGACGCTTTGTTTTGTAATTAAGTCATCAGAATAATTCGTGGAACCGAGCTCCCACGGTTAATTCTTGTCATTTGTCCCCGTAAGTAAAAAGTTATTACCTATTACTAATGGTACCATTAAGCCTACTCGAGACTCAAGATTCTCAACAATGCAAACGTGTTAATGTTTCAGCGACTGTTTTGGTATCTGCTTTAGCAAGTGGCAAGCGAGCTTGCAATCAACCTAATGCTAACTGGCCACTGTCGCACATGGATATCAGTAGTCAACTGCCGTAAAAATAAGAGACCTACGTGGAGTCAACCACAGAAGCGTTGCTACTCCTTAAGACTAAGTTGGAACGTTTCAAATAAGTCTCCCTTACCACAACTTTCAGACAATACAGCAAAATAAACACTGTTATTAGGCAGAAATCGGTGAGGTGGTGGTGCCACTGGCGTCAACCCAAAAAGGATTCTACCACCTTTTAAATCTTATCGCTATCTGATTGTTAGATTGCTTTAGCGATACCTAAATTCTGAAATAGTAAAGGTGATAGAATGTTTCAACTCATATACTACTGCCAAATCTACTTCTACCTAATAACAATAGTTTTAAACTGTGCTGCATCATGGTTTGAAGGGTGTGGTAAGTGTGACATAGGTACTTACTCTTGTTCGACGCATTCCAATTTGCTCTTCTTCTGGGACGGCCACGTATCTGTAAGCAAACTCATATAAGATTCTAATCTTATTTGTTTTTTTTTTTGTTTTTTTTTATGTTATGGAAGTAGCAAACGAGCATGCAGCCCACCTGATGGTGGGCCACTGCCGCCCATGGACATCTGTAATCAACCCCAGATAAGAACAAATTCCTATTTAAGGTTGATCAAAGATGCATTTCTACTTCTGAGGACTAAGTTGGAACGCCTCGGGTAAGTGCCACATGGCATATGGTAAAATAAAGTTTTGTTAATTCATACCAAATCCCAGTTGCGTTACCAGTAATATAAAGTTCAAACTAAATTGCGCACGACCTATCCAAATAGAATATGTTTATGAATTTTGCTTCTCAAATAATAACAAATTCCGAAAACTAGACATCTAACGTTTTCTTGTTACCTTTAGATTAGTTACTATCTACTAATCCAAAGGTAACGAGAACGTTAAATGTACGTCCAAAGAAATTGATGAGCTAATTGATATTAATAAATATTAATTCTTCAGTAATCAATGCAACCGGACATATCAGAGCCTTTAGTAAGATCGGCCAAAGATCTATGTAAGTTCAAATGTCACAATGCGTCCTTGCTTCTCGCGACCCGAGGTATAAATACCCGGCGCATCCGACGAGGAGCATCAGTCGCTGGATTGTCTTGTAATCGCAAACACAAAAACCAACCTTTCAAAAATGAAATCGGTAGGTATTGTGAAATCGCATTCTTGCATACGGATATGTCGAATTCGCTTGATGTATCATCCCATTATTGTTTTTCAACTTTAACATTAAAATTTGTTGTAATTTTTCCTGAATTTTTGATGTTCAACGCAGGCGCATAAGCGATTAGGTCAAAAGTGCATCTGCGTCTATTTTAAGTGAAGATAGTCCACTTACTGGTATCACTTTCTAACATTATAAAGGTAAAGTGTCTAAATTGTATTTTTTCAACAGTTCATCGTTTTCGCTCTGTGCGTGGCTGTCGCCGCCGCCGGCCCTCTCTCTTCTGACGCTGAAGCTCAGGTCCTCCGCCAAGAGGCCGACAACATCGGCGTCGACGGATTTTCACACTCGTAAGAACTTGCCTTTTCGATAAAACATGTACATGTAAAGCTAATAACTTATAGGCTTTTCCCTCTAACCTATGATGAGTCTGGCAGAACATGACCACTCAGTTTTTGTTTAAATTGAATATTTTAACAAATATTAAGTAACTTCGCAGACGTTTATTTCCTTATCGGTTGCATGTCTTAAAATAATATTACTCAAATACTGTCTACTTTATTTAGCATTTGAGAACATGGAAATCAATTTAAAAGGAAATAAATGAAAAAGCGAAGTATTAATAATCTAAGAGTTATTAACATTTCTCGTAGCATCTTGACACATACCTATAATGTTCTACAGTTTCGAAACCAGCAACGGCATCTCCGCGTCCGAGCAAGGACAGCTGATCAACCCTGGCACCGAGAATGAGGCCATCGTAGTCCGTGGCGAGTACTCCTACACCGGCGACGACGGCAAGTTATACCGAGTTGTCTACGTCGCTGACCAGAACGGCTTCCAGCCCGAGGCCGAGCACATTCCCAAATAAATCAATACAAATTAACCCTACATCTAGTCCAAAATACTCATCCTTTAACCTCTCTACTCCTTTGTTAAGAATTGTCCAAGCGATTCTGTGATACGATCCTGGTTTGTACATTGTTAATAAAACATTATGTTAATTTACTACGTCTTTTAATTCCGCTCTTTCTTAATCACTTACTCAATATGTTATTTTTATGTTAGATACAATTTGCGAAATTTGGCTGTGACATTTATATCTTAAAAACTGGAGGATTTTAGTTAATTTGATAGATTTTGTAACTTAATAGACATCTTAAAAACATAGTCTTAGAAATTACTAATTTAATACTTTATCATAGTAACAATAAAGTTTATCAATTTTTTAATTTAAAAATAATTTCAACCATTTTTAAAAACAAATTATAACTATTCAAACAATGCATTGTTAACAGCGCAATAGCAAATATGTACATACATTTTACTTTACCAATTTTTTAAAACCTTAAATTCTACATTAAAAAGATTGTAATGAAAATAGATTTCTGTATTTTTCTATTTCTCGAAATTGTTTTAAAACTAGAGAAGCTTAAACTAGTATTTTAGCTTCCCTATTCGCTAAGGGTTTCTGGTTGTCCTATGAATATGTGAGGACCTAATTTCCGTAAGGGTCTGTTAATTCACTCACAGTGTATGTTTGCCTTCCATTTAGAATGGGCAAAAACGGTTTACCGCAAAAACCACTGCATGGCATGTCACGAAGTGACATGAAACGTTTCTTGTGACATTTGAAATTTGCAGAAGCCAGTGGAAATCTCGTATGTAATAAATAATTTATTACCTAATTGGAATATTATGTAATCTGCACGATATGTACACAAAATATGTCATGAAATGTATAACTTTATTCAATGAAATTTTGTTAAGAATAGCAGAAACCTATGGAAGAAATAGGAAATTTTTAAAGGTGGTAGAACTCTTTGCAGTTCGACTCCGGCGGCACCACCGCCGCACCTGTTTCTGCCTTACAACAGTAGTGTTCAGCGCTGCTGTGTTCTGGTCTGAAGAGTGTGGTTAGGGAGACACACTAATTCGAGGCGTTCCAACTTAGTCCTCAGGGGTAGCAACGCATCTGTGATCGACCT
>DWRC01000173.1:0-10020 GCA_018250675.1 Astraptes naxos | reverse complement strand
TTGGTCGAGATGGGGAGGAAATGTAAGTTTCTTATCTAAGCGTACTCTAAGATCTGTTACCATAGACACCTCTTGTAACTTTTCTTTTCCTATGTTTCCTTACTATGTATGTATGTATTTCCTTATAATATGAGATGATGTCAATATTTATGTAGGTACAGATTATAGTTACATTTATTTCTCAAGTTGATACCTACCATTATTTTTTTATAATAAGTAACATTGGTCTGAATTATTTAGAAGTCGAAATTATACTCTCACCAGAAACCAATCATTCAATAACACTTTGTTAGAGATCGCGTTGCAAAAATGAATTGAGTGTTGAGAACGGCACAATAGCCTCACTAAAGATCTCGCACGGGTTTGATAAAAGCCAAAAATATAAAAGAACCCTTACGAAACACAAAATATTTGGAGAAAAATGTATATACATACCTATTTTATGAATAATAAAATTGGATGGAAAACGCAAATATAATTATCTATGCGAATCTATCTACATTATCTAATATAAATTTTAAAAATCAAATAACGCTGATGAGATTGTTTGTTTTAACTTATTCATTTATAGAGAAAGGTTTAAGTATATAATTTATAAAAGTCTGAAACTGAAATCGGAAAACCTACTTGAACTTTTTGTAGATTACGCGGTCATTACATATAAGTACCTATCATACATTATACATAAGAGGTATTAGATGTTATTAGGATTTCTATGAGGGGAGACTGGGCAGAGTGGAAGTAGACGATAGTAAAATAGTATGGACATTTTTTTTTAAAGCGGGTGTAACAATTGAATATGTTATTCTAACATCTTACGCTGTATTTATGTTACTTAGAATCGGTAAACAATTATAGGTGCTATCTGCTATATGGCTATAAAGAATATTAATTTATGTTCGTACAATAGAGAAACCACAGACTAATTTATTTCATATACCTACCTGTGTATTTTCTACTTAAATATGTTAAATATAATACATGGAATATGCACCAAACAAAAATGGAAAATAAAATCACGGCTTTTGGGCTTGTAGGTTCTATAGTATTGAATAATTATAAAGCTAACGATATGTTTCTTTGACGCTTACATTAATTCACACTCTAAAAAAAATAACAAGTAATCATAAGAAGCCTATCGTGGGCTGAGTTAGCGCTGAAGTTCGCTAAACAGCGCCGAACTGTATGAAAGAAAACTCATTTTTTTTGTTTTTTTGTATGATAAATACCACGAAATACCATAGCTTGAGTGCGCGAGTCAGACAGGTATTTGGCCTTTCTTAAAACCAGGTAGTATGAAATCACAATGAATTTTAAGGGTTGGGTCTTTTAAGTTGACATTTTTTGTACACTTTTGTAAACTAATATTCGCACTGTGGTCGAAATTAGACCACCACCATTATTGAAAAAGAAATAAACAGGAAACATGTTAATTTGCATGTGTCCCAAAATATTTTTGATACTGAATGCTTGTAACATAAAACACACTAGGTACAAATGTTATTACACAAAAAGATAAAAAAAATACTGAACTGTTTTGGCTAAACTCTTATAATTAGTCTATACAAATAAATAAAATTGAAGTGTCTGTTTGTCAAAATAACAACTTTTAACTAAATTCATAGGAAAGTATACTGCACCATCCTATAACAAAAATGCAATTATATTTTTTTGTCCATCTGTTTGGCTATGGTAATCTTCTAAACGGCTGGACCGATTATGACTTAACTTTCACTGAAAGATAGGCGAAAGTCTAAGGCGTAACTAAGGCTACTTTAATTTTTTTAAAGCATTAGGGCGTATTCCACACGTGTGCATCCGCAGCCGCGGGCGTTAATGTCAGTTGCTATTAGGCAGATATTAATATATGCCTTTTTACTCTTTAACTCGGGTGAAACCGCAGGGAATAGCTAGTTTAAAATAAGTTAAGTGGTTCTGGCTACTCTTCGATTGTCATAGTAATTATGTGTTATTTCAAATTCAGAAAAATGGAAGACAGTCAACTGAGTTGTGAAGTTGGACCTCCTTGCAGCCTAGTGCTGGCCGATGGCACCATATTGCAGGGCAGGAGTTTTGGAGCACCAGTGCCGGCGGAGGGTGAAGTTGGTGGGTAAATTATATTAGAAATATAATAGAACAAATAAATATATTTAAATTTTTCAAAGCAAACTACGAGGTAAAAGTCATAATTTCGCTATTATTAGGGGATTTTTAAATAAAATATACCTGAAAAATATGTCAAGGCCTTGGACATTACTATGGACAATAGAGAAAAGGTTTTCCGACTTTCGTTCTTTCTTACATCAAAGCCGGTGATGTACCCATATGCAATTCCATCAGGTAGTCCGTCCGCCTTATCGTGGGGCTAAATTATAAAAATATATTATCAAATGTCAAACCACATCCACATTGCCTATTTGCGGTCTAGGTAACTAGATAGCTTCAGAAATTCAGAACGCACAATCACTTGAAATAATTTGTATTAAAATTCAAAATAATTACTTTATCATCATATTATATTAAATACTTTATCATCTCCACGGCTAACAAGTAATTGCAAAGTACAGTATTTTTTTCTACTTAATATACATACATATATCCTTAAAAATGCAACTTTAAACTTTTAAATTACACTGTTAGGTAACTTTTTAAGGCACCGTTTACTAAATGCAAGTTTAAACTTTAAAATTCCATTTTAGATATCTGTTTAGGGGACAGTATAGTCGGATTTAGATTCAACAATACTCAAATCAACAACAAATTTTACTTACAGTATTTCAAACCGGCATGGTTGGATACCCTGAGTCTTTAACAGACCCCTCATACCACGCGCAGCTTCTGGTCCTAACCTATCCACTGGTGGGTAATTACGGAATACCCGATGAACAAGAACGGGACGAACATGGACTTCCTAGGTATGTTGTTTACAAATTCTGAAACAAACTGCTCAAAATTTTCTAGGAAAACGACCGAAAGTATTCTAAGTACATTGTCAATCATTATTACTGACACGAATCGTATTAACTTGGTAACAATAATTATTGTCATTATAGATACTTGTTACGAAGTCGGCATAAACAAAAATTACGTTAATTGCTTTAAAAATTAATAAAAATACTATACGTGTAAATCACTTCCACTTTACATACTTATGCAATTTTGTAATCTCGAATTTAGTGCAATTAAATTTAATAGGGTAACGAGTAACCTTAGAGTGGGTTTATTTATCCAGGTGGTTCGAATCTAATCGTATTTGGGCAGCTGCGTTGATAGTTGGAGAAGTTAGCACTCACGCTTGCCACTGGCGAGCTAGGACTTCGTTAGGATCCTGGCTGGCCTCACACGGTGTGCCTGGCCTCTGCGGTGTAGACACTAGAGCTCTTACCTATAAACTTCGTGAAGGTGTAATGCTAGGCAGGATCGTTCAAGGAGTGCCACCATTTAAACCCTTGCCAGCCTTATCTGACCCGAACACAAGGAATTTAGTAGCAGAAGTATCTACAAAGGTAACATGATAACAATATACTAAGCAATGATATCTATTATTTATTGTTCTATCTAAGGAGCATGTGCAATAGTATTTGTTTCATAAGCATAAAAATATTTTAATGAATGTTAATACAAATGCCAAAGTAACTATTTGTATGTATAACTTTCACATCCGTTGTAGGTATTTTTTATAAAACGTTATATTTAACACCAACGTTGTATTTCATCACGTTTATTGTAATTTATTATATTTTTGTTGTTTAACAATGTTAGTAACAGTTTTATGTGTTATGTTTCAGGAAACGAAGATATTTAACCCTGGCGGTGATGTAACGATTGTAGCAGTCGATTGTGGTTTGAAATATAATCAAATCAGATGTCTCATTAAAAGAAACGCGAAAGTAGTTTTAGTACCATGGGATCATAAACTGGATGCAAAAAATTATGATGGCTTGTTCATTAGCAATGGTCCAGGCGACCCTGATATGTGTAAGAAAGTTGTAGATAATATAAAAACTGTAGTTAATGATACAAGTAATATCAAACCAATTTTTGGTATTTGTCTTGGCCATCAACTGTTGTCAACAGCTGTTGGATGTACAACTTACAAAACGAGGTATGTATGTACTTAATGAATACTCAATATCTTGCATACGTGCCATATTAATTATTACAGTCATAATCACTAATTTACTAATTAATATGTTGCAGTTATGGAAATCGTGGTCATAATTTACCATGCACTCACAGTGGAACAGGAAGATGTTTTATGACATCACAAAATCATGGATTTGCGGTCGATACATCGAGTCTGCCTGAAAATTGGAAAATATTATTTACCAACGAGAACGATAAAACTAATGAAGGAATAATTCACGAATCGTTACCGTTTTTCAGTGTGCAATTTCATCCAGAACACACTGCAGGACCTACTGATTTAGAGTGTCTCTTTGATACATTTTTAGATGCAGTAAGACAATATAAAACAAATCAGAAATGTGTAATTGATCAAATGATAACGGAAAGTTTAAAATTCATTCCAACAGTTCATGAAAAACCTAAAAAAGTTCTGATCCTTGGTTCAGGAGGGTTATCTATTGGTCAAGCAGGAGAATTTGATTACTCTGGCTCCCAGGGAGTTAAGGCTATGCAGGAAGAAAAAATTCAGACTGTATTAATAAATCCAAACATTGCTACAGTTCAAACATCCAAAGGTTTAGCAGATAAAGTTTATTTCCTACCGATTACTCCTGAATATGTTGAACAAGTAATTAAAGCAGAGAGACCAACAGGAGTCCTACTCACCTTTGGAGGACAGACAGCTTTAAATTGTGGAGTTGAGTTACAAAAATCAAAAGTGTTCGAAAAATATAATGTCACTGTGTTAGGAACTCCAATACAATCTATAGTTGACACAGAGGACAGAAAAATATTTGCAGAAAAAATTAATGCAATTGGTGAAAAAGTGGCTCCAAGTGCTGCAGTTTCCTCCGTGGACGAAGCTCTGGCTGCAGCAATACAAATTGGCTATCCAGTCATGGCTCGTTCTGCTTTTTCACTAGGTGGAATGGGATCAGGTTTTGCTAACAACGAAGAAGAACTTAGAAATCTTGCTCACCAAGCTCTATCACACTCTGAACAACTAATTATTGATAAATCATTGAAAGGATGGAAAGAAGTTGAATATGAAGTAGTAAGAGATGCTTATAATAATTGTATAACTGTGTGCAATATGGAAAATGTAGACCCATTAGGTATTCACACAGGCGAGTCTATTGTTGTTGCACCCAGCCAAACTCTATCTAATAAAGATTATTATATGCTACGTAATACTGCAATCAAAGTAATACAACATTTTGGCATAGTAGGAGAATGTAATATTCAATATGCCTTAAACCCAAATTCAGAAGAATTTTATATTATCGAAGTAAATGCTAGGTTATCTCGAAGTTCTGCACTAGCAAGTAAAGCTACAGGTTATCCTCTTGCATATGTTGCTGCTAAGTTAGCACTGGGAATACCGTTACCAGAAATTAAGAATTCTGTAACTGGAGTTACGACTGCTTGTTTCGAACCTAGCTTGGACTATTGTGTAGTAAAGATACCGAGGTGGGATTTAGCCAAGTTTAATAGAGTCAGTACAAAAATTGGAAGTTCGATGAAAAGTGTTGGAGAAGTAATGGCAATCGGTAGAAATTTTGAGGAAGCGTTTCAAAAGGCATTAAGAATGGTAGATGAAAATGTAAATGGATTTGACCCTAACATTAAAAATGTAAACGAGGATGAATTAAGAGAACCTACAGATAAAAGAATGTTTGTTTTAGCAGCTGCTTTAAAACAAGGGTACAGTGTTAATAAATTATATGAACTTACCAAAATCGACCGCTGGTTTCTACATAAATTCAAGAATATAATAGATTACTACAATGAGCTTGAAGCTGTCAGCTGTGGATCGATTACATACGAAATTTTGAAAAACGCTAAGCAGATAGGATTTTCCGACAAGCAAATTGCTGCAGCAATCAAAATTACCGAATTGGCTGTTAGAAAGCTCAGGGAAGAGCACAATATTACTCCTTTTGTTAAAAAAATTGATACGGTTGCTGCTGAATGGCCAGCTTCAACAAACTATCTTTATCTTACGTACAATGGCAGCGCACATGATTTAGATTTTCCTGGAGAATTTGTAATGGTATTGGGATCTGGTGTTTATAGAATCGGAAGTTCCGTTGAATTTGATTGGTGTGCTGTCGGATGCTTACGTGAATTGAAAAATCAGGGGAAAAAGACAATAATGATCAACTACAATCCTGAAACTGTCAGTACAGATTACGATATGAGTGATAGGCTGTATTTTGAAGAGATCTCTTTTGAAGTGGTAATGGACATATATAATATTGAGCAACCTGATGGCGTCATATTATGTATGGGCGGTCAATTACCGAATAACATAGCAATGGATTTGCATAGACAACAAGCTGTCATTCTAGGTACTTCGCCAGACATGATAGACAATGCAGAAAATAGATTTAAATTTTCTCGAATGTTAGACCGTAAAGGTATATTACAACCACGATGGAAGGAACTGACGAATTTGGAATCTGCCGTTGGATTTTGTGAAGAAGTTGGATACCCATGTCTAGTTCGACCATCCTACGTTTTAAGTGGAGCTGCAATGAACGTAGCATATTCTAATCAAGATCTGGAAGCATACTTGAAATCGGCTAGTTCAGTTAGTAAAGAATATCCGGTAGTCATATCAAAGTATATTATGGATGCTAAAGAAATAGATGTGGATGCAGTAGCAGTGGATGGCACAATCCTATGTATGGCAGTATCAGAGCATGTAGAAAATGCTGGTGTTCACTCTGGAGATGCTACACTAGTAACTCCACCCCAAGATATAAACAGAGAAACGCTCGACAAAATAAAAGAGATTGCCAGAATTGTTTCTGAGACACTGGATGTCACTGGACCATTCAATATGCAATTAATCGCGAAAGATAATGAATTGAAAGTTATTGAATGTAACGTTCGAGTATCTAGATCGTTTCCTTTTGTATCTAAAACACTGGATCATGACTTTGTTGCAATGGCAACGAAAGTTATTCTTGGTATAACAGTAGAACCAGTGGACATAATGGCTGGCTGTGGAAAAGTAGGAGTAAAAGTCCCACAATTTTCATTCTCACGACTATCGGGTGCTGATGTTACTTTAGGAGTGGAAATGGCATCAACTGGAGAAGTGGCCTGTTTTGGAGAAAACCGATACGAGGCTTATTTAAAATCTTTAATGAGCACTGGGTTTAGAATACCAAAAAAAGCTATTTTATTATCAGTGGGAACATTCAAGGTAAGAATAATATAACATAGTATCCTAAATACACTTGACCCCTTCACTGGAATTTAGATTAATTTCATGCAATTCATTTCATTATCATTAAAAATAATACATGGATAGTTAATATATTTACCTTAACTATTTATAATCACTTTAATATTTCAGCACAAAATGGAGTTACTGCCAAGTGTACGAACACTGCATAAAATGGGATATAAATTATATGCTAGTATGGGTACTGGAGATTTTTATACCGAACATGGAGTAGAGGTAATTAGGACTTTTAACAAGCTTTTATTAGCTTGTTTGTATTATTTCTTATGTTGTTCTTTAATATTAAAAAATATTAAACAATATATTACTTTATAGATTGAAAGTGTCCAATGGACATTTGATCATATTGGTGATCCTGAAGACGACAGATCAGACGGAGAATTAATGCATTTAGCTGATTTCATGGCAAGACGTCAATTAGACCTGGTTATTAATTTACCTATGCGAGGAGGTGCCCGTCGAGTTTCTTCTTTCAGCACGCACGGATATCGCACACGACGTTTAGCGGTAGACTATGCAGTTCCCTTAGTTACAGATGTCAAGTGTGCAAAACTTTTAGTCAAGGTTTGTATATATAATTAAATTGTTGTAGATTACATTGATAACTGAATTGCGTGATTATAATTCACAAAATACATTTCATTCCTTGTAGGCGATGCTTTTGTGTGATGGTGCGCCTGCAATGAAAACTCACACAGACTGTATGACTTCTCGTAATATTATTAAACTGCCTGGGTTTATTGACGTCCACGTTCACGTTCGAGAACCTGGCGCCACTTATAAAGAAGACTTCAACTCTTGTACAGCAGCAGCTCTTGCTGGTGGAATTACTATGATTTGTGCCATGCCTAACACAAACCCTCCAGTAATAGATCGTTCGTCCTATGATTATGTCTCAACGTTAGCACGTGTAAGTGCTCGATGCGACTATGCTCTATTTGTAGGAGCATCAACTACAAATTGCGATACAGCAGTGGAATTGGCCCCTCAAGCTGCAGCCTTAAAAATGTATCTGAATGAAACATTTACAACGCTTAAGTTGGACGATATGACAGTATGGCAAAAACATCTTCAAAATTGGCCAAAGAAAATGACGATTTGTGCTCATGCGGAGCGAGAAAAAACTGGAACAATTATCCTTATGGCATCGCTTCTTGATCGGTCAATACACATATGTCATGTTGCACGAAAGGAAGAAATTTTAATAATTAAAGCCGCGAAAGAACGAGGTCTTAAAGTAACATGTGAAGTGTGCCCACATCATCTATTCTTAAGTACAGCAAATGTGGATCATATTGGGAAAGGTAGAGCTGAAGTTCGTCCCGTACTGTGTAGTCCTGAAGATCAAGCGGAACTATGGAAAAATATGGACATTATAGACATATTTGCTACTGATCATGCACCACACAGTGTTGATGAGAAGAACTCTGCGAATCCACCACCAGGTTTTCCTGGAGTAGAAACAATATTGCCCCTGCTATTGAATGCAGTGCATCAAGGACGGCTTACTATGGAAGATCTTATCAATAAATTCCATAGAAATCCTCGAAAAATATTTAACTTACCCGAGCAGCCAAATACCTATGTTGAAGTTGATATGGACTATGAATGGACTATTCCAGACGCTATGGAGTTCTCTAAGTCGAAGTGGACTCCCTTTGCTGGAATGAAAGTCTGTGGTGCTGTTCATCGGGTAACTCTACGTGGTGAAATAGCCTATGTAGAGGGTCAAACCTTAGTGCCACCAGGGTTTGGACAAAATGTACGTGAGTGGCCTCCTGCTAAAAAGCACTCATTTCCGGTGTACGATATCGAAAAAGTTGAAAAAGAATCAAGTCGGCCAAATTCAGCGTTAGACGTACATACATCTTTGGAAATTAGTAGGTTAAGTGATATTGACTTGGATCAAATCGAGCCTACTAAATCTGAGACGCAAAACAAACTTAATGTCCACTTTAATGACATCACTGGACTGAGAAGTACTTCTCCACTACCTCCTCAAACTTCAACAAGACAAAGGTGTGATAGCTCATCTTATTACAATCCACCACAACTTCCAACATCACAACGCCAGCGCAGTGACCTCTTTGGAAAAAGCATACTAACAGTTGATTCATTTAATAAGGAAACTCTGAACGATATTTTCAACTTAGCTCAATTCATGAAAACTAGTGTAAGCAAAGGCCGATATCTAGACGATATATTACGTGGAAAAGTAATGGCATCTATATTCTATGAAGTAAGCACGCGCACAAGCTGCAGTTTTGCAGCTGCCATGCAACGCTTGGGTGGCTCTGTTATACACACTGATGCCACAAGTTCTTCGGCTAAAAAAGGCGAGACTTTAGAAGACAGTGTAGCCATAATGGCGAGCTATTCAGATGTAGTTGTTCTTCGTCATCCCGAGCCCGGTGCAGTAGCAGTAAGTAGTATAATTTAAAAGTCATTATGGGTTATTCGATGTTGCACTTAAATTTACATGATTTAAATTTTTCAGCGTTCATCGCGTCACTGCCGCAAACCAGTCATCAATGCTGGAGATGGAGTTGGCGAACACCCAACTCAAGCATTACTGGATGTTTTTACCATTCGCGAGGAGATTGGTACTGTAAATGGACTTACTATAACAATGGTAG
>DWRC01000172.1:0-10027 GCA_018250675.1 Astraptes naxos | reverse complement strand
ATACACAAACACCCAGACCCAGGACAGAAATCTAAATTCATCATTCAGATATCTGTCTGGCCGGGGATCGAACCCGGAACCCTATGCGTGACCGACCGCTCCGCCACTCGGGTCGTCAATGTATCCAAATTAGGTATTTGAAAATGTGAGTCAGCTAGTTGACCGAGGTATCGACTGACCTGCGAGTTCGTAATGTAGTGCGGGTGCGCGTGCGGCGGCGAGGCGAAGGGCCCGCGCGGCGGCGGCGCGAAGCCGCCGTGGTACTGCAGCCCCGCGTACACGCCGCCCATCTGCACAGCCGCCGCGGTTAGCCTCCGCCGCGCCCGAGCGGCCCGAGCGCCCGAGCGGCCCGAGCGCCCGAGCGCGCCCGAGCGGCCCGAGCGCGTCCGCCGGCGAGCGACACCGTCGCGCGCGCGACTCACCCGAGGCACTACCCCCACAAATTGTAGCGTGAGCCCACAGTGACTACATTATTCATTTAATTAGTGCTGTGACGTCACAATCTTCTTATTTGACATTTTCGATAATATACTTTAGTGGATATGAAAAAAATTGTCAAAATAAAAAAAAACGAAGTAATAGCGAATTTACTGCCAAAATCTCATCGCGACCCGAGTTGAAAGTATATGAATAAAAAAATACTTGGACTAGTAATGGATTTCATTTTATTTTGTTTTTAACTGATAAATGTACCCCCAACGTACGACGGTGTCGCCCGCACTGTCGCTTTAATTCATTATTTAACGATCCCTCGAATATATCACGATTTTTTTTACATGCCGTAAATATTGGAATTTCGTATAGATTTTTCAAAACATTTGTGTACAAAATGGAAGTTCACCTTCAACTGTCCCCAGTCGCAACCATTGCTACGGCTCGGAATGACTCGACTTCACTGTTATTCATTGGTTTAATTGCAAACGTCCAACTATTGCAATACAATCAATACAAATACAACAACAAATTTATACATTTGAAGTAACAATCAGAACCTAAGTTCTTTAGGATCCATAGGAGCTTGAATGCGTATTTCAAAATAGTTGTATTAAAATCGTGATATATCCGATATAAAAACCACAAATACGTATCACTAATAACCGTAAACCATAACACAAAAGGTAGCATTTTGGGCGCATTTTCACTATAAAGCGTTGCAGATTATCGTCTCGTTCCGTGGTGTACATACAGACAGGACAGGTATATACGTAGAGAACAGAAATACATGTCATATAATAATAATAATGTAATCAAAATAAACAAATGGCTCACAGTAGTAGCGTATGATTGCGAGAAGCGAGACCAAGCGGAGTTAAGTTCCGACAGAAACCAGAGTATTGGAAAATAGCAAAATATTCAAAAGATGCACAATTATATCGTATGTTACGGTGAATCATAAAATATATATGTCATTTATATACTCAATATATGTAGAATAAAGCTCAAATAAATAAAAATAGTCTCTCCACGTGAAAATATAAATACTGATAATATAAATAACAAAAGCATAAGATACAAGTATAAAAAACTGTGACCTAACGCTAACGGATATATAACTATATATTCATAAACTATTTATCATACACAGGGGTGTAAGCGGAACCGCGAGCTCCAGTTAGCGAGGCTGATAGGGCGCTTGGACACGAAGAGAGCTAACGAGGTGAATACAAACTGTTCGTTAATAATATTGTGTATTTGAAACCACAAAAAACTGATGGTTTGCTAGCAACGTCCGCGATCCTAGCGCCATCTGTCCGACTCGCCGCAGCCCGAGAGCGAAACGCAACTAAATATGCACATAAAACGAAATCAAGAACGAGAGAAAATCCTACAGCTTCAAATATAATTTATCTCAACTAGTTAATGGAACACAGCGCCAGTGTTAATGCCCGCCCCTCAACACTCAGTATTAATGCACATTTATCTAATTTGTTAATATGATTATCGTTAAGAGTATATCCGGGAGAACAGCCAAGTCTAGTGAAAGCGACCAGCCAAATATTTTGAACAGTATCGAAATCGGTCTAAGTATACATAAGCTTGAGTTGCTAGCGGCATGGTAGTGAGGTTCGGGCGACGGCTCGCCCCGTGCGCGCCGCCGCTGTGTTGCCAGTATCGTACCTTCCCAAGCATTCGGGAAGCCCATATATTACACAGTTCCATGTCATTTACAAATTTCTAATACATATATAAGATATTAGACGATTAATTTACAAGTCTTAAAGTATATGACAATCCCAATAGCGTAGAGTAAATTACTCGTACTGAGATAACTATTGAAATCTATTTATTATATTATTTTTAACCTAATATTAAATGAAAATTTGTTTCGGAATTATAAAATATAGTTATGTATCAAATTACAAACGCTTACATAAATATAGTCTGGCAACACTGAAAAAATTGTTCTGAATAACGAGCGTCGGTCCACACGGGGCGAAATTGATCGACGCTCAGAAAATTATTTTACACGCTGATCACGGAACACATTCACAGGAATATCGGGCGAGGAAGATTGCATGCGGTACACGAAAAAAAATCACCTTTTAAAGTGGGGGTTAGTTACGAAAAAAATATTTGGAAGGTCGCAATCGACCGGATCTAAGTCTCTGTACCATAGCATTTTAGTGTTAAAGAAACTTCCATATTGTAGAGCAAGTCACGCTAGACATTTCATATCAGCAAACTAAACCGACACGTTACAAACGCTACACTACTTTCGATAGTTCTTGAAGTATGATAAAAAATGATACATTTTTATCAAAATCATCACTGTCAAAAGGCGCGTAGCCATGGCAACCGTAAGCCAGCACGGTATGTACAGAACGAAACAGTATGAGCTCAAGTGTTGCATGCTGTAAGAGCCCGAGTTCCAACGCCATGTTACGTCACAGTTACACTAACATACACGTCACACCCACTGCAGGTTACGAGTGAAATGGCGCGAGAACGTCGGTTAGATTCGTTAAAAACTCGTGTATACTTAATAAAAATAAACATAAAAAGTAGAAGAGTCGGTTCGGAAGTGTGAGATGAATAAAACATCGACAACTGAATGGCTGAGTGTGTCGGTTGCAAGCGTTCGTGCTCCAACCAATCGAAGGATACTGCGCGATTTTCATGCGCTGTGATTGGTCGATAATCGCCGGATGTCGGCCAATAGGAACGCGTGCAACCGTCGCGTAGTACCTATAATGTCATCAAGCACTGTGCAGACTGAGTCTATGTATTACATATAGTAAGGTATAAAGTATGTGATGCACACGTCTCTACGCAGCCTACCGCCACCTCGCTAAGTCACACTGCGTCTAGCAGCCGCTGTTAACACAATCCAACGCCTGGCTTAACCTCTTCAAACGAACGCGCTGCAAACCTTACAAATTATAAAACAACTATAGAACGTTTAAATTTCTGTTCGTTTATACGCCCGTTATCAATAATAATCAATCTATCCAATCTTTACCTAAATTTATCGAAGGCTAAATTTGTCAATTCCTGCCTACTAAATCTTGTCAAATGTCGATCTTCGTCAGTCAAAAAATTTGATAGATTGGTTATTTATAACATTATTATTTATTAGTAACAGTTGCGTGAAAGGGATTGTCCAATGAAACTATCCATAAAATTATAAGTATGCATTAGCTTGCAGCGCGCTCCAGTCAGGCCCACAATCACACGAGCCAAGCTTGTAAAAATCACTAACATGACAGGTGCTTATAAAATATTAGAAGTGTATGGAAATGGTTCAGGAAACCACTGGCGGTTGCTGTGAACCACTTCTCTCCGGGTAACGCATGGTTTTGTTGTACACCCCCGATACAAGAGCATTTGAATTTTTAAAATATCTATGGGTCATTAAAACAATTAAGATATGTAAATAACAGATGTAAAAAATACAACACAAAGTTTAATCTCTTCATTTTTGGTTAAAAAAAATTCATTTCACCATACCGTCGAAAATTGTACAAATATTAAAATAATTGGACCGCGCAGTAACAAAAATGTATAACCAAAAATCTATTTGATATGTTGAAGAAAAAATTAAAATACACAAGTAATTAATTAGGTCCTAAAGAGTGAGAAAATAATATAACCTCGAGGCGTGTACACAAAACCAACGCACCGAACCGTCCAACAACAAGTATAAAGTGATCGTAAAGTAGTAAATAATATTAGTGAGCCCGCACCCGCGGCGCGACGACCTACTCGGAAGCTGCTGGACTCGGACAAAACATGAACATACATCGTCATATCAAGGGGCTTACATTAATTACGTGAGGACTCTGTCTTCATCTACACCCACCTAACCCCAGTGAGATGCAATGGAATCCCCTCCGCTCCATCACGTGACATTTGTCGTATTATTTTTCGTTAAATTAATATCAACATAAATAATTAAATGTAAATTAAACCACTTCGAGCTCATGCTCATTTTTATCTTAATTCCCATTTTCCCCGCCTCCATTTTGTTTTATTTATTTATAAGTAATAAATGAAACAGACAGAAGCAATCGTAAAAAGCGTCGATTTTCCGCAACTTGTCAATAGATGGCGCCACTTACTTTTCTAAACATCTTGCATATACACGCTGCGAAATGAAATTATCGGAACTGGGCCGCTCCCCAGGCATGACCACCTCGCCTGGCGGAAGATCTTAGGGTTCGGATATTGAATTACCCCTAGCTTCAATTAAAATTATGTTATATCATTTACTCCTCCTCTCTCCCCCCACATTTCGCTCACGTAATTAATGATTACCCCCTAAGCTAGAGCTAGTCATTCTCGGGGAGGTCTAGTGGTCAATCGAGGGACTTTGCGTGCTATGCATTCACCTAATGAGATATGGTAGCTATATACGAGTAGCTAAAATAACGGCAAAATGCTCGTAGAAACACTATGTTCAACTATGAGGTTGCTTAGCAACGCAACTGTTTCTTGATGTCTAATCTTATCTATCAATTGGATACACCAATAAAAAAATGATTGATATAATAAAGTGAATTTAGTATAAATGTTTTTTTTATGGTTCAGCATTTTGCAGGTTTAATAGTCGAAATGGCATTATTAACAGTTGATGTGTTATTCAGACAAATGAAAGATTTAAAATACTTTATAATGAGGGCTGTTTTTATCACAAAACTAAAGACCTATTAAGAAATTGATGGCGAATTGGTAGATTTTTTGTTTCATGAAACAACTTAAAGATAAAGTTTTTAAAAAAAGATCGTCACAAAAACTTCAATGATGATGCAGGATATTCTTCTACTGTTAAATAGAATAGAGGGTGATGTAGCAAGCAAAGTTCTCAAAACTAAATTCCAGACATATTCACTATGTATTGACTGTGGTTAAGATATTGAAATAGTATTAGATCAAAGTTAATGCAGGACTGTACAGGTGATCGTATACAAGAGAGTCAAGCAGCGACCGGTACATAATATTAAAGAGTTCTTAAAAGAACGAGCGTAGAATGCTATATGTACGGCGGTGACGTCATGACGCATCGATACGATTTAACGTACAAGGGAATCTAAGCGTTCATTACAATAGCATAAAGGTTAAAATGATACGAAGGTAAGTGCACATCAGATGCGTCGCATCGCCGCCGCCGTACAACTACTGCGGAGTCCCCGCAAGCTTACATTATACAAGCGACATGTACATATTATCACATAGGATTAAATCTAGTACCCTCCTCACCGCAAGTATCACAGTATCATTATAATCTGGGCATGCATATCGATTGGTGCTCGAGTTGACGTGTGTACAAAGACGTGTACCCAGCTAAGTCGGAACATCAAGAGTCGAACTATTAGAGTACGGGAACCAAAAGCACGTGACGGCCGCCGGGCGCCCGCGGCCGCGCCCCGGCGCTTGCTACGCGGTGCGCATCCGACAAAACGGGATCGTAAAGCGAAAAATCCTAATCTTAAACTACTGGACAAATTTAAAAAGGCATGTAAAGTTAAAATTTAAAAAACAAAAAAACAAAAATAGCTGATCTAAGGGTTGGTGAGAACGTTTCCGAGGTAGCAGTGAACGGGGCGACAAAATACAAGGCACGCCGGGACTCGAGCGCGCCAGTGGCCAGTTCTGTCAAAGGCGACAATGGACAGTAAGGCTGGGCTCACACAGTATTGTACTACACGTTTTTTTTAAATTTCGCCGTATTCTGAACGCTGAAACAGGGAGTAGTTCATACAGCAAATTTTCATTCATTTAAAACAATGAACTGCAGTTTTCATAATGTCAATCAGTTGTATTTTTAACCGACTTTGAAAAGGAGGAGATTCTATGTTCGTCTGTACGTATTTTTTCTATAGGTATCGAAGACATGACTTTTCTTTAATAAAACTTTTGTAGGAAAAAACACGCCGTGGAACCAAGACTATTATACAATGAGCAACTGCAAACCAAATACGTTAAAGTTTATGCGATTTGCATGACAAGCCCGTTAAGTATTCCGTTGATTCCGTGCTTTTATTCTCAAAGAACAATTCTACTTTCAGTTGCAGTTTATTCGATAACATGTATCCTGTACAAAAACGTGCAGTACAACGCGGTGTGAGCCGCGCGTGTAGCCCCTGGCGCGGGAACAAGCGGCGCAGCGCCGGACGCCGGACGCCGCGGCCGGGACGACGCGGGGACCAAACCACAACACAACGCGGACGGACGTCGCTCCCACTAAGGAATCATCCTGTGTGGGCCGACCCTCAACCGGTGACGTAAAGTTATGAATAATTCGCGGGACTAAAATTTATTTAACAAAAAAGGTTTTTTTTTGATAACTCGTTGGTTTATGGTTCGTTTATACCTGCAGACATTAAATGTGTTAGACACGGATCGTTGCAGACATGAAAATATTTTTTATACAACACGTACTAACGTATTAATGTATAGTCTCCAACAGAGATATTGTATAGAAAAAAATATCTTGAAACCAAGTAAGGTCGCGGCAAAACATAAGCCTATAGTTAGTTAAAAAAAAATGTCTTGCCTCACATGATATGTGTCTGCTCAATGTCTGTAGATGTAAAATTTTCTTTAAACCTAAATCTTTTTTTATTTAAAAAAAAACTAGAATTTCATTGAAAAAAATGATTCGGTTAGTGAAAAGCGAGGTCCGCACGCCACCTGGTCGACTAGATCTAGTAAAAGATTGATCGTCAGATACAACTCAACAAGCCACAGTTCCAGCCAGTCACAAAATTAATTACAAAAAACCTTATTTAATATTAAATAGTAGCATTAAAACTATGGTAGTGCTAACGAGACTCCGGCTCGGGGAAGCGGGTCACTTGATCCGATGCTGTGGACAGTGGTGGGCAGTGGTGAGTGGTGTGTGGTGGTGAGTGGTCTGTGGTGGGCAGTGGTGAGTGGTGTGTAGTGGTTGTCGGTGGTGGATGTGTATGGTCGACTGTGGTGGCAAGTGTTTGCTTTGCGTAGTGTGTCAAATTGTCATAACATTTTTTTGTCAATATAGTAAAACTGATGTTCAAGTAAATGTTTTCTTAAACATTTTTGTGCTTTTATTGTGTATTACGGTCACTTTAAATTTATGCAGATTCTGTTGTGGAAATACAGGTATATTTTAAATAATATACTTCCAGTCTTCCATGTGTTATTTTACATTATTCACTTCCTTTTTATTGCATATTCCAAATTTGTTCAAAGATTTTGATTGAATTTCAAATACTGAAGTTTCAATTTAAATGAAAATAGTTACTCTTTGTTGTCGTGTTGTGTCTTAAACAAAATCTTGATCAGAATCTGTCGATTTTATAAGAATGCAGCAAGAAATTGTACCATTTTATTAGTTTTTTTTTATTACACAACAACTTAATGAGAAGTATTGTAATTGCATTGAGTTTCTGCGCATTTGGAGTAACGCAGAATTTTTTGTGGTGTAGTGCAATACAGTTCAGTGGGTCGTGTATTAGATAGAACCTAGTTTTTACCGACTTCGAAAAGGAGGAGGTACTGTGTTCGTTTGTATGTATGTTTTTTTGTAGTATGTTGTCTTATGGTCCGCTGTGGTGTTGTGTGTGAGAAGGGCGGTGTTGTGGTTCCTTATGGTGGAGCAGTGTAGTGTGTATAATGGTGTATCTTGCTGTATGGTCCGATGTGGTGTGATCACGACCATGTCTCAGTGCCGTGTAGTGTAGTTGTGAGATGTTGGCTCAGTGTGAACGAGTGAGGTGTGGTGTGATGAGGTGTGTGTACGTATCACGTTTATGTTTATTGTCTGATGTGGTGAATTGTTAAATTGTGATTCAGTGTGGGGTTCTATCTAGTCATGGTCTAATGTGTGGTGTAATGTTGAGTCATAATCCACAAGTTTGGAGTAGCAAACGACCATGCGCTTCACCTGATGACAAGTGGTTATCGTAGTCCTTGACGTGACTGAAATTGGTGGAGTATAGTGGACCGCGGTGAAATGTGGTTTAGTCTCGTATGATGTAGTGTAACGTAGTGTGGTGGTTTATTGTGGTGGGCTATGGTGAACAGTGGTGTACCGTTCGGTGTATTGTCTGGTGTGTGTGTGTGTGCGCCATGTGTGGTGTAAAGTCCGGTGTATTTTTGTGTGTGTGAGCGGTGTAGTGTCAAGTGTGTGCTTTGGTGTACTGTCCAGTGTGTTTTGTGATGTAATAGTCAGTGTGTGTGTGGTTCGGTGTACTATTCAGTGTGTGTGTGTGTGGTTTGGTGTACTGTTCAATGTGTTTGGTGTGGTGTACTGTTCGGTGTGTGTGTGTGGCTGTGTGTGGTGTACTGTCCGGTGTGTGTGTGTGGCTGTGTGTGGTGTGCGGTGTGTGTGCGTGTGCGCGTGTACCTGGTAGCGCAGCGCGGGGTGCGGCGCGGCGGGCAGCAGCGCGCCCCACACGTCGGCCGCGGCCGCCACCTGCCGCACAGCACCGCGCTAGTACCGCGCCAGACGCACTCCGATACGATCGCTCGCCACCCCCCGGCTAAGGCCCCTCTGACAACTCTCGACGCGCTCGCACAATACGTTATGCCGGTCTGAATTAATACTGCGATATATGATATGGCGATACGGAATACAATGCATGTCGAGTTTACAGGCAGTCGTAAACACTCATTATTTGTGGTTATTCCACAAAATAGAGCTACTTAAGGACTCGCTAACAAGCTCCCTTGAGCAAGACGTTCAATTTTTTATTTTCAGACGAAATACAAAATAATCTCCATTTTATGTAAGAAACATTATATTCTTAACGATAAATGGCGTTTGACAGCCATGAACAACGCTATATACGTTTTTATATACATATCTCCACTAAAAAAGAGGATATTTCCGTTTAGTAAGTTTAACTGCCAGATAATGATTATGAATTCTCAGAGAAACCTTATGTTTACAAACACCAGATCGTATCGAATGATGGTCGTGTCGAGGGCGGCGCATCGCACCGCGACTTAACAACTACAGTACACTTGCGATCCTAACTGAACACTTATTGTAAAACACTCGACGGTTTATTCAAAAACTTACTTAACTTAACAATTATGAAGCGCTCTCTATCATCGTTGCTAATAATGGTCGGTGCAGTTTACTTCTAATTAAAGTTATTGTACAAACAAAAACTTAAATTTACCGATAATACACTTATATGAAATTAACAATATAAAAATAACATACACCCACCATTACGTTATGAAGCCAGTTCAGAATATCTCAAATAATATACACTGACTTCAGCGATACACATTAACTTAATAACTATTAATAAATTATTTTAAGGAGCACCAGAAATTCGCTAACTATTATCAAATATAACTCGTTTAAATATAAAATATAATTCATAATGTAGGCTTTAGTATATCCGTCTACCTCAGACTTAATAAAGAACGAGCGAGAGGAGAATACAAAAGTCAGCCATTTTGAAATACATTATTGAAACAAGTTATCATTGTGAACAAAATGGCGGTTCTCATATGCTATGCCCAGATTGACGTAGTGTGTGGACGCGTCGTCAATACATTGATTATGCTGTAAAGGTTTATCTATATGTCA
>DWRC01000171.1:0-10029 GCA_018250675.1 Astraptes naxos | reverse complement strand
GATTACCGATGTCAATGGGCGGCAGTGGCCACTTACCATCAGGTGGGCTGCATGCACGTTTGCTACTTCCACATCATAAAAAAAATACATATTGACATAAATGCCCACTAGTTCCAATATTAAGTCTCATGTCTAAGTATTTGAAGATTAATTAGAAGGATAAGTAATTCAGTGAACGTCAAAAACTACATCGTAATGAAGGAAATGAATACTTGCCACTAGTAGTAGGCTGAAATGGCTAAATTTAAAGTAACAGTGGGTTGACACTTATCGAGGCAACCTAGACACTCGTGATTATGATAATGAAGACACGAGACATGACAGAATAGTAGTAACTAGTCCATCATCTTAAAATGTGTTTTTGTGAACTAGTTTTTTTTGTTTAAGTGAATTGATTAACATTATTTATTTACGCATTGATTTTGTTCTTCTGTGATGATAGTAATTTTGCACATGGGTTCGTTGTTGTATCATGGGACCGCGATATGGTACGGAAACGGAAGGTACCTACTATAACTCAAATCTTTCCGACGATACCTATAGTTTATGTAATTTAGCTTGCGATCTTGCTTTTTTTGTACTTTGGAAGTACCAAACGACCGCGAACATGCAGTCCACCTGAAGGTAAGTAGTCACTGCCACCCATGGATATCTGTATTCAACCCCAAATAAGATCAAAGTCCTACATAAGGTTGACCACAGATGCTTTGCTACCCCTGAGGACTAAGTTGGAATGCCTCGGCTGTGTATGTCTCCCTTACCACATCCTTCAGACCAGAACACGGCAGTGCTTGATACTGCTGTTATTAGGCAGAAATACGTGTGGCGGTGGTGCCGCCGGTTTCGAGGTTTCGAACCACAAAGAGTTCTATCACTTTTGTTTTCCATGAGACATACAAAAGTAAAAGCAGAATCCCGTCATTCCTGCTAAACCAAATGGCGAACAAAGAACAAGCCTCTGTAACGTTGTGAACTAGTATATGTTAAATGGGTTGCAACTAGCAAATCTTTTTGAAAAATAAACAAAAAGTTTCTCTCCGGAAGCATAGAGTGACGTCGCGGGTCAACACATCCCGGACAGGGTACTCCGGTGTCCGGAAGTCACGGCGAGTAGACAAAGAGCCACTAGCGCTCAACACACTTACGTCATACCACTTTTCGGCGAGTATCGAGTTACGACCCAATTACACTTATCTCTGGTAGCGAGCTTTTTATTTGTATATCGCTTTGTATGCAAGAGTAATTACGGATGAAATAAATTAGATTGAAAGGTGATAATATGATTGATGTTTTTACGAACAGTAAAAACTTTATAAGACTGATGAAACGATGATTGTTGTAGGTGCCTATGTAAACTATCACATTACACATATCATTTATGCAAAATATATTGCTAATGTTATAGGTATTTTAAAGAATAGTAGAAATAGGGAATTTAGACTTTTAGAAGTTGCTTACACATAATTCATTTGTGAAAGATGTCTTACTTGACTTGGAAATTAATAATGGAGTCAAATAAATTGCTCCGAGAATTTTACTGGCTTCACACCACTTAAAGTTGGTAAAAGTGAGTAGGTTTGAGGAGTAATTATAAAGCGATGACTGGACGGGCATACAGCGGTCAGGATGGGCCCATTAATTATTTGGCAAAAGGACCCCTGGCGTCGGAAATTTCTGCGATATCTGACACGCTTGGGAAGTTAATAGAAATGTTGGGACTCAGTAGTGTAATTAGTGATGTAACAGGAAATTAAATCGATGCATAATTATGCTAATCTAGTTAATATAAGACAGCGTTAACTTTTTCTGAGATAGAATATCGCAGAATACTACACTAACACAATAAACTGAAATTATACTTAACTTTATAAAGTACCGATAGTTCATTGTAGTCTTTTCCGTTTTGTTAATTGATTAGTAGGCATTAAATAACACCACAAAACAATATATGTATTGTATATTGGACGTTTTCTTATTTGCATGTTGATAACGAAGGTATTCAGTAATGAATTACTGATGTACATAAGAGTAGTAGGTATATAGCATTTGTAATAATCTTTAAATTCGTAAACCGTACATCAGAATTGACTGTATTATTGATATTTAGTTCCAATCTCAAATGTATTGAATGATAAAATATGGCATAAACATTAGAATCTGATATCAAACGAAGGAAGGGCGTTGTTTACTTGGCACTTTTATGCATACAGCCAGACAAACGCGCTTCCTGCCCTTTCAGCCCGCCGCCTTCGTGACTAACACTGATGTAGCTTTAGATAAGCTGACGATATTATTTACAGTGAATCGGTGAATCGTTATTCTTCGGACCAGTTTACGATAAAAAGAGAAAGGCCCCTGTCAAACTGACATTTTCGGACAGACGTCTTGTAATTTAAAGAACATGGATTGAATTGAATCAGTCGTTGATATTTTTGAATGATTTTCTTTTAGTTTTAAGAATGAGGGCAATCATTGTTCTGTAAATAGTAGTTCAATTATGATAAAGTATTTGCAACGGTAGATAAAGAAACAAAGTCATCCAATTATCATCGAATTATGTATATAGTTTAAATATCTACCTAGTGCTGATAATGAAGTAACAAGTTATAAATGAGTGTATAAATACATGTATAAATGTTAAGAAATAGATACCTACAACCAATACAATCGATTAATTTGACTATAAAGCAATTATTTCTTCATAATGAATTGTAATACATTGCAATTTGCAATACGCAAATGCGTTTACTAAACAACCAGTCCCATTCACTCTCGTACAGACACCCGAGATGAACCACCCGATAAGTTGTAAATAATGTGTAATGTGTTTGCGGATGCCCAAATGATCAACGCTGTAATTACGACCGACCTTGCAGAATGAGGCCGTTGCCGTATGTTTTTCACACGACTGTATACGGTCTGTAGAACATCATTATTGTAAGTTTTTGCAATAAACTGAATATATTTACGCTTAGTTTCTTAGAATTCTCTGGTATACGCTAGGTGTTACGACAGAGCACATAGCTCGTAGTTTTTATGCTATACAACTCAAGGACTATTAGTGACTCATCATACAAGACATTATCACAAATGTAACTTAGGTTCAGAAACTTTCACAAAAAACGTTCTTACATACGTAAACCTTGAATAGATGCCTATTAAAATTCACCATCTGGGCCTGCAGGTGGTATGTAGATGTATTGGTAACAGGTAACAGGTATGCCAGTTCCGTGTACGTAATGTATGTATGTACAATGTAATAATATAATATGCACGCTATTATGACGAAATGAAATACTAACGAATGTTGCTAAAGAACATCGCCGCTAGCCAACATTATATACCAGAGAACTATAGGTACACTAATATTAAAATCAACAAATACCATGACAAACCGCCAACAGACGTTCAATTGAGTCCTCAATGGAATTATAACGTATCTTCGATGGATCCAAAGTGATGTGCAAGGATTCTAGTTAAGTGGTGTCCTCGTCTATAGTAAAATGTATACAAGTCAACTAGATTGTATTATCTACTACTACTAGAATATGTGCAATAAAACTAATCATTGATATTCTATGTAAAGTAAATATAATCAGTAAGATTACGGTTAAACAAAAGTATATTTTGACAAGTTCCAGTTTCCGTTTACATTTACGCGATGCAATATTCATAACACGTCAGCGAAACTTCTAAACAGATACATCACCTTACGTTCCCACAAGAGAATAAATAATCGTTTAGGAAGCCTTTTACTTTCGCAGCGGTGGAACGGCGGAGAGCAATTTGTTTCGCAATAAGGTCGTCGAGCCCCATCGGCACAAATGAAGGGTCAGCAGATAGACCTTAATTAAACCCGACGAATTCGTTATCGTGACTAACTTCATTCTATAAGGAGAAAAGACATCGCCAACTTTACTGGACCCGCATAATGCAGTAAGGTGGAACTTCAGTTCGTTACGCATTCGTTTGGCCAAGTTCTGGATGGCTTGAAGTATTTACAAAGTTGTGACAGTAATGATTCTACCTGGCACAGATTACATTTGTTAGAGGCAATTTGTGTCGCATCCCGCGGCGAAATCCTAATCTCGATTTACGATTTAATTGATATTTGAAAATATGAAATATTTCTGTCGCAATTTTTACCCCGTGTGGTTCCAATTTTCGAAGGAGGTACTTACCTGAAACAAAGAAAAGTCAATTAAGTAAATAAAATACAAATTCAAAAGCCATTTCGACTTCAATGAGGCGTGTAAAGAGCAACTAAAATGAAAACAAAAATTAATTTATGGGAATTTTTATTGTCTTGGCGGTCGGGCCTAGTACTTTGGTACGCAGTCAGTAACAATCAAATGTTCAAGTAGTTCGACCCCACTTCGAGTAAAAAGGGCTGCGGGTTCGATTTCAAATTTCGATTACGATTCCAATAATGGGCTTTATGTCCTAAGCTTTGGTGTTATTTTGGTGTGCTTTACATAAGTTAGATCCCGATACAAATTGTTTACGACGGCGAAAAGACCAATAAGATCGGCCATTGTGGTCAATAACGGATAATTGAAAAATGCCCACAAATTCGATTGTGAAGCCACGCGAGAATATTTCATGTGATTTATGATGGCGCGAGTTCTTTTACTATGGATGTTATATACTCGTATGTAGTGGACAGGGTAAAATATGACTTTTTCCGCTTATTTTGACGGACCCAACGATGTGGGAGCAAATTCGAGTTTTACGAGACAACAAACAACGAACGAGCAAACAACGTCGCCATCTTTTACGCAAAACTTTCTTCGCTATAAAATATCGTGATTCGATGACCATAAAAGCTTTATTTATATGATAATTGTGTGTATGATAAAACTAAAACGATATCAATAAATTTCGTACTCATAATTTAATGATAACATAATAGCTTTGGAAAAATCACCATTATATCATTTAGTCAGAAAAAATAGCCGTTTCGCCGTGACCACGGTCCATGCAACTGGGTCGAAATATCGGCAATTAAGAAAGTAATTTTGCGTATCGTGAGTACCCGTTACATATTATATTGTATCCATTCCGCGGTAATATAAGTCTAAAATCATGGAAAAAATAGCGTTTTTGTAATGATTTCTTAGTGCGAGAGTACGGGACACAAGATGTTTGGTACGAGTACATACCGTTTATGAATTTAGAGAACTAAACATAAATCTACCAGTACCTACAAGTTTGTAATTAAATGGTCGAGATACCTTAATTACTGCAGCTAGCATTCAAAATTAAATTCTAATCATCGATCAAACATTGTGACGTTGTCTGCGCGGGCGCAGCGGAGCGTGAAAATTTAAACTGATCGGAATAGGAATTCAATGATAAGTGAATAGGGTTAATTAAACCGAAGGCATATAATGCAGTATCGGAGTGGGGAGATCATAACAGATGTCCGATCACATGTCATGTTGTAAGCAGATGCTGGCTGATTTGTAAAATGATACGGATGCACGGATTTTTGATATCTTTGTTGTAGCGACGTCAATCAATTTGCATTAAAGAATTTGCAATGGATTTTACTTTATTTCAAATAAAAGCCTTATTTGAAGTCACTACGATAAAGTTAATATTTCCTTATTCTAAATGCCAACATCTAATTGTATTGGGCCATTTGTCTCGAATAGTCATAAAATGTTGTTTAATGTAAGTCGTTCTATTCTATTATCGTATTTTACTTAGGTAGTACCCGGATATAAGTAAATTTAGTTAAATTGGACAATCTTGCGGTACCTATAATAGGTAGTAATCAAATTTGAGTAATCAACAAAGATAATGTAATCGTTACGTCGTTACAAATATACAAACAACATGTTATGGCAATTTGTTACAACATACAACTTTTTGATTTATGTACGACGCGACGATAGATGACTCTTCACTATAATATTTGTGACAAAGCACTAAAGACAAATCGGAAGTTTGGAGAACGGGTCGTGGCTCATGTGGGCGAGCCCTCGACCCAAAATAGGGTCATGTGAGATGTTATAGCCGGAAAGAACGAGTGTTCACCTTAACCTTTTATATAACTTGGCCTTCGGTTGAAAGTCAAATAACTACAAGATAATCGCGGCGTAACTGACTTATATTCAGATGATTTATTATTAATCCATTACTCACCCACACGCTGGACATGGGTTACTCAAAATGGGAAGGGTTCAAATCAATTACCTACATACTTATGAGAATATTGGGTACTACCTTTTATACGTTCCACCTTAAAGCTATTGATAAATAATTTTCAATACCTACACAAATTACTTTGAACAATCAGAGGTTATTACCCTTGACTTTCAATCTGAACCTTCACAATGAGAGATCAAAATTTATTAATGTATGCGCCATAGTATTAAAATACATACGTCGTGCTGTCAGGCTAAAATTTTTAGTACTGATGTTAATAGTGTTATACGGTAATTTTAGCGGGACCGCGTGACGTTGCTTGGGGGAGAAATAATATCCTAACATCTGGCATGTATCACAAAGTTATTCGACGTGATAAGCGTGATAATGTGGATGCCCACTAATGCACCGCCCCGTACATTAAATAACATAAAAGTCATTATACACAGATTACGATGACTGTACATTCATTACAATTTTCAACGGGAGGGGACCGCCTTATAAAATGATCATTACTACAATTAAAACAGGTTTTTTCTGCGGTTGGACGCGGCACGTGTTCGAGCAAATTGTCACCAAAATAAAAGAGAGAATTTAATTGCAAGCCGCGGATGCGCTAAGGCTTAAAACAAACAGTCGATTTTTTTCATTGATACAATAAAGCTTTTTAATATAACAGCAGATGCTTGATTTTAAAAATTTTCACGTAGGTCACGTTCTTATTTGCTGTTGCCTAATTTATTTACATACCTGAGAGGTAATTTTTTTAAAATCTTTTTCGATTAAATCTAAATTGTGTAATTGAATATCCTGTAAATATTTTTTACGGACCTATAACACGATTTATATTTTACGATACATGTAACAGAAAATCTCGAATATACGTCAACGCCTTATATTGTAGTAAAACTGTAAAACCGATTTATTGTCGCTTGTTCGTGATGTGCCTTATCATGAAACTTTAGAGAGTAGTTATTACTTTTATGGTCAATAAGGAGGAGGAAAAAAGGCAATTCGCAATAATGCGGGCCCTTTAACAGATATTGTGAGATCTCACGTAACGGAAAGCGGAACGGCTATAGGAAAATGTTAAGAAGTAATCTTCCGGGGATGATATGGTGCTATAGAAAAATAAAACGTTCACATTTTCATACATTGCGGTCAATGTAATGTTTTTACATGGTTATTATTGTTATTAAGGTAGATTGTAACACTTTATTTATTTTTACGCACGTATAAGTCCAACATAACTTTAACGTCATACCATCAAAATTTTACTTTAGAGTTGTTTGATTTTTTAATTTGTGATAAGTAGTTATTGTATTAATATTTATTTATCACATCACTTGATCTTTTTTTGTTGAATATTAATTATTTAATTACAAGTTTGTGCAGTCAAACATATCTTGGAAAGTCTCACCTACAGACCGTGACCAGAGAACCGAAACGTGACGAACTCATATAATGCGAGGAAAAACACTGCCCTAATCTCTAAAACATATTAACCGTCAACCTATTAAGTGATTTGATAATTAATTCTCATGTTTCTGTTTGAAATATTTAAATGCTTGACGTAATTAAATTTCGTTTAGCGCATATCAAATTAATTAATCACCATTCGGTAAGGATGAAAGACACGTGCGCTGAACAGATGTTACAGAAAAGTTGGCATTTATCTGCCCCATATGAAGTGGAGCTTTATTCGTACACAATAACATTTGTCTGCTATTATTTGGAAACTGTATGAAGAGATTTTGAATGGCCACATGGCGCCCATCCATATGCATTTTTTAAATGTTTTTATAACAAATCTGTTCATTATATTTTTTTCTACCTTTACAAATAAATAAAATTGTAGCGGCTTTGTGAATTGTGCACTAAGTTTGTCTATTGTACGATAGCAAAGCTGAGTTTAATAATTTTAGAAGCCAATATAAATTTATTACTTAAACAATTCCTGTATAAAAAATCTACGGAGGCCCTCTTGAAAAAAAAAATGTTTTTATTAACCGATTTAAGAATTAATCTATTCATAGTGCATTTTTAAATACCTGGTACCCACAGTATCTTATGCATCGACGTATCTAACAAATATGCTCAGAATAATATTTTATCCAACTTGACAAGTATTAAATCTGCATAATGTTCAGCTTCCAAAAAGTTTAAAGCAGTTTTACTCATCAGATACCACTGACCCTCATAAACCATCCAAGTAGCTCCAAACCGCGTGGCCCAATTCCAGAATGCACTTAGCTAATTCTGAGTCTTCTTATCTGTGTCATAAATAAAATGGTATCTACGCACGTAAGAGGGAGCGATAATAGAGCACGCATTACCACATGCGTGTGGGTATGAATGAAACGCATCAATGGACGAATTGCCATGTGGTTGAGTTGTATCGGTAAAAAAAATCCATCTGTCGGAGTTTGAATAAACGTTTTTAACGCAATTGTATTTCATCATAGCCTCAAGCTCTTCGTACCGTCGAAAAGAGATTATCCCAATACCACGTGAAATCTCTCCTAATCATAACTCAAATTCAATAATGTAACAGATTTCTAAACATTCCATGGCCTCGGGGCGCGAATTCTCTTCCTGATAACCGTACGTCCCTCGAATGTTAAGGGAGGGATATTTATTTTCCGGGCGGTTTCCCTCGCAAAGTTGTATTTGTAAACATGCTGTGTAGTACACCGTCAAAATATTAATGAACTTTGCTTAATGTTCCACTAGATTAATCCTTCTCGAACGGATAATCGGATAAAAGAAATTCCGAGGTCGTCATGGGATTCATTAAGGGCCACCTCTTGCGCCGATGTGTGGGTTCAATTGAGCTTTACTATGCTATAAAGAGCGAGGAAGGGACATAAAACGCATCATTTTGTTGGAGAAAAACAAATAAATTAACTTAAGCGGCCACATCAAGCGCGATTTATTCCTGACAAGTTCTCAGCTCCCGTAAGTCATTATTATAGCGAAGTCGGAGGAAGTGCGGAAGACTTGAAACGATATATTAGCTGTTTATTCTAGGATTCGCGAGGTTAAGAACCGAGCACGGTATGGCTGTTATTTGATCTTCGGTTAACCTCAAGTCAGTCAGCGTTGTGCTTAGATCACACATGATGAGTTATTTACTTTACAAGAGTCGTATGTTCTGAGTTTTACACCCGTGATTTATGCTCCATACACAGACTTTAGCTTTACTGTGTATTTAGTTAAGGCTTACAGTATGAAAAGTTGAGGCAGGTAGGATATGTATAAATGATACGTTTTTACTCTTTTTAACCTTCTCTTTTAAACACGAAAGCATAATTACACGAACTGTATGTATTATTATATAAAATGCATCATTAACCGACGTTAGGCGATTACCTGCTCCGGATCGGATAATTCAAATAAGCCCGTAGCGCACGCACTGTTATTCAATATTAAGCGTGATTGTACGTGTAGGGCTTACTGCATTAAACTGTGCCTTTGATGGATATCATGTATCATGATTATATCGTAGATCCTCGAGTATTATTACTACAAAATATCTTTGATGTTTTTATAGAGCCTAATAAAAAAAACTCGCTTTTACTACTATATTTAAGTCTAATAACATGGAGAATCTTTACTTCATTAAAAACAAACTACGAGTATTTATTTAAACCAATTAATTGATGCTTACAAGATTTTTACATAAGTAAAACATAAATCCGAGTAGTTAATAGTACCAAATTTTAATAAAAGTTGAACTATTTGAAATGTCGAATAGGTATTATTTGTTTATATTACATTGGCTAATTAAATACCTATATTATATAGTCTCCATTTCATACATGAATTATCACTCTCCATTCAGGTCATTAGGATAGTGAAGTTCTCATAAAACAC
>DWRC01000170.1:0-10052 GCA_018250675.1 Astraptes naxos | reverse complement strand
ATATATTTGACACGATGCACCCCACGCTTTTTTTGTTTAGTTCGTTTTGTCACAAAAGCGTGTTTTTTAGTTTTTTTCCTATTTACAGTTTTCCTTTTTTCTGTTTATTGATACAAATGTTTCAATAGCAAATTTATTTACATGCATTTCTATACAATGCATTTTATACAATATTCATATTACGCGCTTGTTTAATTATACTCCCCTTAGTTATTGACTAACAAGAGGCACTATGCTTGACATTAATTATAGTTTAGTTAAATACCCAATAGACCGTTCATACTAATTATAATCCATAAACTCATTATGTTGTTTTACGTTATTTTACGCGTTATGACACTGTAAATACGTTAATTAACTATTTATTAAACACATTATAAATTTACAGTTTGTAAACATTTTCACTAAGTCATTTAACTGTACTGTAAGGATATAAAGCCTAGTAGGTTTAATAAAAATACTTAAAATTTAGCGCACGACATGACGCTAATTACGCGAAATCCCATAACTCATGAGCTCGGCTGGCGCTTGTTTTAAAAATTTTGTGTACTAAAGTAGTGTTAGGACTTTTTGAAATAAAGCTAATTATTACGGTTGAATGCACATATTTTTTACTTTATTTGTCCTGTTATATTAATAAGGTTAAGGAAATAGGTAATAAATAATAGGTAAAAACGATAATCGTCTAAACAAGATTTTATTTAATGCACAAAAACTGGTTTGTCTGATACTCGTAAGATGACATTTCATCCTTCTTCAAAGCTTCCAAAGTCCATTGGCGTTTCTTGAAGTATTCCAGGAGTGTTATACTGTGGGGAGTTCTTTTAAAAAAACGACACTGCGAAAAGACAACAGACGACACATAAGTAGGAAAATATTTATGTCTCCTTCTAAGCTACATAGTTATGCACTGGTTCCACTACTGTTGATTACCAGCAGTTGGTGGTGGGTGTTATCTTCCATACGAAGTCTTTGCTACTAGTAGGAATGCTTTGAATAGTTACAAAAGGAAATATATGCATACTAGTATGTATTGAAATTAAATTATATGGCGTTATATATTTGTGCCGTGAGGCGTCAGTCTTGAATAGCAACAAGGCTGACGTGTATGAATTCTTTAAATCGTAAAATATGACAGCTCTGCAATAAATATACATATTTCTAAATAGTATCAAAATGTTTGATACCTTACTTATAAGCCTAAATGAAATGTGATCATTGTCAAATTGGCATAGAACTAAACCTTGTTGTTTGGAAAATATCAATACGACCAAACATATGAACATTTTTAGGAGAGGATAACAAAAATACAGCTGATAAGGAAATAATAGAGCTAATAGGAAACTGCACCCTTGCAGAATTAAATTTTAAAGCCGTAATAGCGGCGTTAGTGCGTTCTAAACAATACATGTTAATGAAACCAATACCTAAGTGAAATAATTGAATGTAATATTCCATAAACGAGTCACATGAAGCCCATTACAGTCACTGAAACGCTCGTATTGGGATAAGTGGGCGTGGCGTGGGCGACGTGACGTCTGCCGCCCACCGGTGTGCTGTATTAACTAGCTTTTAGTTCCTCAATAATATTATTTCTTTTCAAATTAATAAACAGAATTTATGCTAGGTAAAGTCTGTCCTTGTTCCTACACAGGGCCGGCTTTAGACATCTAGGCGTCCCGGGCACACACATTTGGCGTTCCAAGTGAGTCCTACATTTGGCGCCCCGGGCGAGTCACACCATATTGTTTTTTAGGCATGCGTTGGCACCCGTATCGCCCCTGCCGTCACGGGTGACCGTCTGGGTCGCCACCTCTAAAGCCAGCATTGTCCTCAAGTCCCGGGACTAAATAGAGCTGTGATATTCCCTGTCTGTCGTAAGAGGCGACAAAAAGAGGGATTTCGGGGTTGCGGGCAGCAAGAGTGGGAGCTCAGATCACCAAAAAAATGGGTACTATTACTACTAGAAACATGTCCTTCGAAGCTCTGTAGAGCGCTTGTGATATTTCCACTAGCGGGTAACCATCTAACTGCCAACCGCATGCAACCTAACTTAATTTTGTAGATCGGTATCGATACACATGCCTCTTGGTTATGCGTGTTGCATGTGCGCAGTATTTGCTTAATTAATTTATAACAATCGACAAAGCGTTCACATATAATCGGTTTCACACTGCGAATTCTATACACCCACATAGTACATGTATTATAGACTGCTCCAAATACACAACGACATATTTATTTCCCTTAACCTTTACATTTATCTCTGTGATCTAACTTTGTGATCTCCGATTGACAGGAAACGAATGACATCCTCGGGTTTAAACCATTACTGCCTTACAGGAAAAGGTTATCTGTAAAATATAGATCTTGCGGACTTCGTAGGTGTCCTACCCACGCCTGTCTCCGCTGACTTTACCGTTGCTGAAACACCCACGTTTTATTTGAAACCTAGCTATGTCCCGCGGTTTCATCTGCGTGTAATAACTGTAACAAGACCTAACAACTGACATTCACGACGGAGCGCGTGGAGCATGAGTGAGTCTTTTTTGTGAGGAAAACTAATTATTTTTCAAATTAAAGCCTACGTTACGCCTTATAACATCAGCTAACTGCTAGTGAAAGTCCGGTCAAATTGGTATACCTAGCCGTTTCGAAGATAAACCAAACAAACAAACAGACAGACATACTCGTAATATTATAAGTACCTACCGTTTATACTTTCATTTGCATAGTTGAGCAAGTTGTTATTTTGTCGTTACAAGCAGACAAACAAATAGGTAGTATTTATTTGTATAGATACGAACGCTATTATAGTAAAAGATCTATTATTAGCACATAGATACGAATGTCACTGATAAGTCTAGGTATAAAGGTTACACACTATGTTAGGATCGTAATAATTGAGTTATTTGTGTAAAAGTTACGGCAATTTTAAGTGACTTAATTTATTACGCATTCAAGGTGAATAATGGTCACCTTTAATGCTTTGATAGAATTTTAAATATTATTTAACGTTAGGTTAAAAATAAATAGACGATTCATTTAACAATTACAAACATGTATATTTCATCACATGTGTTCTGTGTCATTAATTAGCTTAATTTTTTTCATTGGTTGAATATTGCGATTACAAATATTTCATATACCTACTCACCTCTGCCTATTATTGGGGATTTTTTAATTATTTGAGATTTTTTAAATTATTATTCTAGAACCATAAAAATTTTCAAAGTGAGATGTATTTTAGTTCAATCTTGTACCTTTACGCCAAAACTATTCTAGTATTTTTTTTATTACCTATACCTACAGATAGATACATATTGATTTTTAAAGGTTTTTATACCTTCTAGGTTTGAGCGTTGGGAAAGAAACATAACAGCTTCAAAGTTATAAGTAAAAGTACCTACAATAGTTCATAGTTTGGAAAGAGTCTTTTTTGTCCTCGTACCTATATGATTTTAAGTACTAACTTATCCCACGTTCCCGTATTCGGAGTTAAGTTACACATACCGGGAGTATTTATGACTAACTCATTCCTATTATTGTCAGGAAGGGTGCCAACATGAGTCATCTACAAAAAAATGGACGTAGATTGTTCAACAAATTGTCCTTATGCGTAATGCATTTATGTCGTGAGAAGAAAGAATAATATATTTTTTATAAAATGAAGTACAATCAGTATGCCATCAGCAGCAGCCACCTGGTAAATTGCCACTGCCACCTGTGAATACATGTAGGTATGTTGACCATAGATGCGTTGCTACCCCTAAGGACTAATTTGGAATGCGTCGGATAAGTATATTTCCTTTACCACATCTTTCAAACCAGGATAAAGTAGCGTTTAACACTGCGTGTATTAGACAGAAATAGATGTGGCGATCGGAAAATGTAAACAACTTGCAAAGAAGATCGTTCGTTAATAACTCAAAAACAAACTATAATTTCATTTTTTAACTAAAGTACAATAGCCGATAACGAACTAAAGATCAACAGAAATTCGTATCGTATTCCAATTCCACAGACATTTTATTTTTAATAACGAGCTAAGATTACAATTCAACTTCTGCTAGATACAATAGACTTAAAGCCTCATAAATAACAAAACAAACCAGAGCAGAAACGTGGCTTTATGAACGGTTTATAAATAATGTTTTCGATGGGCGAATTTGCGGATTAAAAATATTTTTGTAAGAAAACTGGAGATGTTCGTAAATTTATCTTAATTAAGGCTCAACCGTTTTTAGATAAGCCCTTAGAATTCCACCCTCCTATCGACCATTTCGTTTTTATAATTTTGTGCTATTGTTATGCCTTTGTTTACATAAGGTTCGCATTGCCGTTCTTAAGTTTTAAGGTGTTTTTTTTTCAGTTAGGATTTTTGATTGAAAGCTTTTTATATTTTGGTTTGGTTTAGAGGATTTTTGATAATGGTATCAATTTCTTTATGGTATCCATTTCATAAAAAAATATAATTTAAACAAAATGTCAACTGTTTGTGAATGTTATTGAAACACACGTAAAGTAATATTTTTACCTCAAAGTTACCTCAAGTATTACTTTTTTTTACAAACGTATATATTTTCCAAATTTTGTTCAATGACTAGTGTTTCCATCGCCATTGTCATTGTGACGAGGAAGATTCACCGTGAATCAGATCCATTATAAGGGGTGAGATAGAACGTTATCCAAATAAATCGTTTAGTAAAGCAGAGGGGAATACACATAGCGCTTCATTCGTACTATGACTAACATGGTTTTAAAATCCTTGGTAACCAATTCCATTTTATTTTTGTTAAGTGGCGCGCATCACCATTTATGTATGTACCTACTTATTATTTCTATTTTTGTGAATATTTTATTATATTTTTCCTTTAAAAGGTTAATTTACGCCTACAGACAAAATTTACTTTTTATGCCATATTCTTACAGAAACGGCCCATGTCTGCGCGGTTACGTTTTGTTAAGGTAGATATAATAACTACGTTCATTTTGTTTGGATTCCGGGTTCTACCACGGCTAGACTGATATGTGAAGGATGTTTGAAGTCTAAGTGCTTGTGTATATATTTGTGTCTGTATATGACATCCACTATACAATAATATAACCTAATGAGTGGCTGTGAGTGTAGACTCCGTTATTATTACGATTATTAATTAATTAAAGCAATAATTTAGTATTTTACCTACTTTATATTATAACCTAACTGTTTTTGTACATGAATATCCACGTATCATTGTTTCACCTTTGGTTTTCAAAGGTCTCAAACATTATATTCGAGAGTTATCCTCTTGGTGAACTCCTAACGGGACTGTATCGGGACCGGGAACTTTCTCATTTTAACAATAACTTGCGAATCACAACTTCGAACTTTATACAAACTTACGTGTTATGGAGTTTCTTGTTTTGTGTTTATCTAATCATTACATCCAAGTTTGCGTACTACGATAACAGTTTTCTAAGGAAAAGTCAAAAGTTCAGATTAGATGTTAGAATTGGAGTTTGGGTTGGACCATATATTTGTATTATTACCTATTGTACCAATATTTGTCGTATTTTTAATTACAAATAATAATAAGTCGTATAAGCTAACTTATATAAGTCGGTTTATGAGTGATAGAACCCTTAGCGGTTTGATTTTGGAGGCACCATAATGACACCTATTTCTGCCTTATAAAAGCAATGTTAAGCGCTGCTGTGTTCTGGTTTAAAAGGAGGTAAGGAAGACATAACTATGTCTTCCGTACCTTCATTACTTTACTTTTGGAGACTTTTCATCTAACGGTAGCAACTCATATGTGGCCAACATCAATAAGGATTTTAATCTGAGATTGAATGTCCATAGATGTCCGTAGGCGGCTTTAGACATTTACATCAGATGGAATGCATGCTCGTTTATAAATTCAATTTTATAAAAAAGAAGTAACAAAAGAATTACGTAAATAAAAAGTATACGAAAATGCTGACTAAAATAAACACTATATAGTGTGATAGCGTCCGGGAACCGGAATGGAAACGGCGACACATTTTAATTTCCTGAGAAGTTATTCGTCCGATTGGGTAAGGTCGCGGTCCGCATTCTAGAGCGGTTAATATTAATTCCGAGCGAATTCTACTTTATTTAACCACTAAAAATGTGTAAAATTGAATTTTTCTGCGAGTGGATTGCATTTTTACAAGCGGAATGCAAAAGCGTACTTATAAATATAAAATAAGTGATTATTTGACCGATAAAACTCTGTGATCTGATGTAGCTCTAGTTGCACATGCTCTATTAGCGTAAGTTAACATTGTGGATGATCCCTTTATTATAAGATAAGTGTATGGAGTTTCACTGTTTCTTCTTCATAACTAAACACGACGATATACATATATACGTCATACCAACAGGGTCTTGTACTTAAATAATGAAATAAACAAAAAGGTTACTCAAAGTTGTGGAGTCATGAAGAATGCAGAAATATGCTGTATATACCTAAGATATTTTACGAAGTTCATACGAGTTCTTCAAGGGATTCGCTATACATTAACGCTTTTAGAGTACATAAAGTATTAAAAGTAAGCTGTAGTTTTAGAATGTATAACGAAATAAATTGCATATATCGTATCTCCGAGGGCTGAGACGAGGACAAAGTGACCTGTGCGCCCTTATCGAAAAATCCAAATTGAAAACGCTTTTAATGTTGGACGAATAAAAGTCAACAAGATTAAATTTTGTAGTAAGAATAGATTTTAAAACTACTTTAGATACATACATTATGTAATAGAGAATGCAATCGCATAAGTATCCAGAGGTCACTTAGGTCGCAAGTTGACCCGTTTGACCTAACAAAAATAAATGTGCAAACGTCGTAACTTATATTATAGTACCATTCGCAAATTGCAAAAAGTAAGCAGTAAGCAAATCATCACCACCATAAATTAATTATTATTGATAAGTAAAAACATTATGTTCAATAAAAATCTTTAAATCTTCAAAGTATTCAATCACTTATTCAACCACTATTTATCGTGACATTGGTATGAGTATAATTTATAGAATTCGGTAGTTGAGAATTATAGTTCCACCCAAAAATAAAATTTACAAATTATAAAAAAATGTTTAAGCGACGTATTTTACACCCGACGTTCGTTAAAGGTCGTGCTGACCCGAACGACCTTTCTCAGAGTTACTTGAATTCTTGTCTAGTTTATTTAATAGATACGATTCATAACGGTAATATCAAGATATAAAAGTAAATAAGACTTCCTTCAATATCTACTATCTTTTGTATTTATACACTGACCTATAGGAATAGCTGATTAAATAGTTTTAGTTGACCCACTGACACACATCATTTTTTACCAGATCATAACTCATGCTATTTCAGATTTGGGTAAAGACTTATTTAACAATCAAGATTGATTGATGATACCAAAAGGACGAAACCATCTTCATTCAATTTGAAGAACATTGTTCATTTCCACTCAGATTGTGCTGTTCCAAATATGTATTATAAATACTTAAAATAATGATGTTCTTTATATTCATATACACGTATAGGAATCCTTTAAGCGTACTGTAAAATACACTGACGTTTAGAGTCGGTCGCGCAAAGGTCGAAGCGACCCGAGCGACCTTACCGATGTTACTCACCTGACAGTTTGAACTAACTTTGAAGCCAGTGATTACAATGTAATGGAGAGGAAGTGACGTAAGCTCAATGAATACTGGCGTTAGGTATGTGAGTAAGATGTGTGAAACATTGAATGTTCGTATCAGGTACAGAAATAAAGGGGAAATTAAAATACTTTGATAACAGTATTTTAATTTGTTAAATGACACGAAAAATATATTTTACTTAAAAGCTAGCTCTCCTGAAAATTTAATATTTCTTTATTTTATAGTGAAACCTATAGTTTTCTAGTCTTCTTAGCAATATTAAGTCCAAACTACATAAAGATGAATATAAGTAAAAAGATTAGGTTTAATGTAAATTAAACTAATATACCCACAAACGACTACAATAACTTAAGCTGCATACTCGTTTGCTGCGTCTTTAAAATAAAACAAACAAAGAACTATTTTTATTTGCTAGATCCTTTTAATTTACAACCATAGTAAAGTTTAAAAATATTCCCGAAGCTCTTAAGAGGATTATATTTTAATACCAAATCGCTGTATGAATCGCGCTCGGTTTATTCCCGCATATAAAGTCGGGTACAAAATGCGGAATCCACATTGTAAACAAACATGATTCGACGTTGAACGCAACAAGTCGCAAGGGCGGTTCCCGGCTTCACAAGTCCCTCACGGCCTCTTCCGGCCTTTACGACTTCCATCATATCACTGAGAAGCCATCTCAGCCATATATCTCATCTCACAGTACCCACTTATCGTAATAAATCAACATATGACGTAGTAGTAACAAATTCATATCGCCGTAAAATCCGACTTTCTACTATCGCTGAGTAAAGCAATTGCAACGGTCATTATGAAAAACAAGTGCTATTAGTAACGCTTTCATTTAGCTTACAATCTTGCGTAATTCTTTACACTCGTACAAACGAGGCTTTGTCCGTCCTTACTACGTCATAGGCTTGCATACAAATACAAAGAAAATGTACCGGTAGTACGCAGCACGGCGTGGCTTATGGAATGCTGGCCGTGCTCTTGTGTGTACAGTCGAAACTCCATCGTTCGCTGCGATGGCAAATCGGCGATCATCGTGTAATTGTTTTGATGAAGCGCGCTTGTCGCGTGGCGACAAGTTGCACTGCGCAATAGAGACTGGCGCGCAATTCGCGAGAAAGGGATGGGACGTTCACGACGCATGCGCCAATAAAACGCGGGAAGCAATACAAGCACATTCTAGAAGCGCTTCGGCGCTGCACCGGCGAATGAAACACGAAACGTCAAGGAACCGTTACATATTTTTTTCTTCGCGAGGGTTACGCCTTTATAATGAGGTGCAGTATTCAATGACCACTTGGTATGTTCGTTTACGGCCTCATAACTAACTCAGTAACGGCTGTTGCATTTTTGACAAATTAAGCACCGCCGCTGATATGAAAAGTGACTGCGCTGAATTTTAATTAGTTTGTAAAACGCTACGTGCTCCGAGTAACGGAAATGTGATAAACTCCAAGTTGCAATACGTTTAATTGTAATTTAAATTGTTGCTTCGATGATTTCCATGTTTCATTTGGTATTTAAAAATATTCATTGAATACACATAAATAACAATTTTGACACGTCATCATTTATTAAAGCTTTATTAAAAATAAATCAACATTTAATTGATATATTAGGTCAACGTTAGTGTAATTTCTTACATTTTTTTATTATTTGAAGAGCTCCGCCATTCGTGGATTGATTACGTCAGCACTTCTTTCTTATCGCCATAAATCAACAGTATTGGCATTCCTGTCTTCTGGTTTGAAGAATGTGGTAAGCTACCTTATTTATACATATAATGAATGGTGTGCAATAACACGATAAATTGTATGAACTTTAAGTTTGTCGCCTTAAATATTTCAGGTAATGGATTATAAAATTGTACGAGACGGGAGTTTCCGCGACTTGGAGGGACACAAGTAGGACAGCAGGTCAAGGATATTTCCTCCTTCGTAAGGACGTCAGTCTTACCGAATTTGTCGACCTTGCTCTAAAGGGCAGTAAGTATAATTTGAATAAGATAAAATACAAATGAAAGAATAATTATACATTAAAATGAAATAATACTTTCATCTGACTAAATAATTACAGAAATTGTACAACTAAAACTACAATTATAAAATTTGGTGAATGATAGGTTCATTTTATAATATGGAGATCCGCTAAGAAAGCATTTTTTGACATTCCGCCCCTAAGGGGTTAACTAATTATATTTTTTTGTGTTATACAGATTACACATTTATTTAATATGTAGTTACACATTTATTTAATATTTACTTACATTTAGTTTGCAATTATTGTGGCTTTGTACATAGCCACACCGGGTCTGTACATAGCCACAATAATTGCAAACTTGCGAGAGAGAGTACCACTCTCTCGCTTCCCGTAAATGTTG
>DWRC01000169.1:0-10058 GCA_018250675.1 Astraptes naxos | reverse complement strand
CGTATGCATTTAGTAAAAAAAATATATTTTGATATTACATACAGGCCCTTCAATTTTATTTATTTGTATAGATAAGTCATAAGGAAATTAAAATAAATCAGCATTGGCTGCAAAGGACTTAAATTCATGGTTGTAAAACGAGTTTAAGAAAAAAAAATAGTTATTGACAAATGGCAATGACAAGTTGACAACAGCTTAGCTTCAAAATCATCAAAATGTGAAACCTAAAACAATGGTTAAAAAGTTAATTATTATTGATTAGCGAACTTTAAAGCGATGCTTTTATAAAATACGTTGTAAATAATATATTCTTTTTAAATTTCGTGCCATAACAATGTATAAAATAAGTTAATTGCAAAGTTCGTAATGTACCTACGGCTTTTAGTTGCTATGTTGATGAATAAAACTTTGTAATATTATTCTATTTTAATTATTTTTACTGTGTAAAGTGTTAATGTATAAGTGTAGTCAACGCATAAAACTGAATGTGTGCTGAAAAATGTCTGAAGATAATATAAAGACTTCCGTAAAAAGTAATGATCTTACGAGGAATAAAGAAACCGAAGCTAATTCTTGGATTATAGGCGTCTCAAAAAGTCATCCCGGACAAAAATATTACTTCAATACTGTTACTGGTGTCAGTTTGTGGAATATCAGCGGTGAAGACGTAATAAATTTTCGAATATTATTATATTTTTTGTTCCGAATTACCGACTATTTAATGTATTTGTACCGGGTTTTGATGTTTGGATAATTTCAGTTGAATTCATGAAATTCATTACACATAATATCTGGTGTGGCTACAAGTACATAACGCGTTTGCCTATAAATAAGTGTGGTAAGGGAGACATCATTATCCAAAGCATTTCAACTTAGTCCTCAGGATAGTAACACATCAGTGGTCAACCGTAGGCAGGATTCTGATCTTACCTGGGGTGAGAACAGATGTTCATATGTGGCAGTGGCCACTTATCATCAGTTGGACTGCAAGATCATATGCTACTCCCAAATTATATAAAAATATCTAAAGTAATATAATAATAGAAACAGTATTATTAGAAATATTTTTTGTTCTTTAACAGTGGCAGAACTTTTTGTGGTTCGATTCCGGCAACACCACCGCCACACCTATTTCTGCCTAGTAACAGCAGTGTTAAGAATTGTTGTATTCTGGCTTGAAGGGTGTGGTAGGGGAGACATACTTATCCAAGGCTTTCCAATAAGTCTTCAGGAGTAGCAACACATCTGTGATCAACTTCAGGTAGGATTCTCATCTTATCTGGGGTTGCATGGGGGGCAATAGTCATTTATTGCCAGATGGACTGCTTGCTTGTTTGCTACTTCTAATATATAATACTATAATATAATTAAATATATCATTAATCATCTGACTGTTCATGCAAAAATTTGTCTGTTAATTGCTTCAATTATCTTTACAGATTGAGCGAGCTCAACAACAGATCAAGGTATCTGAAAGCCCCTGTCAATATTTCAATTATCCAGAGCCGAAAGAACCTCCACCAAATAGAAGAATATCCACAAAGCATTTAAATCAAATGCATTGCCAACACTCAGTTCAAACCCCGAGATCTACTATAAAGCAGATATTTAACAATGAATCATCAACTAATGTCTCATATAATCTGAAGAATACGTCTAGTAATATTCGCCCGTGTCCCCATCCTGAGTGCACTTCAAAACCTCTGCGACACATTAACGTAATTCCCCAAAGTAGAATGAAATCACCTCCATTACTAGATAGCAATATGTTTGAAAGAAATGCAACACAGCGTGGTCAACATAGAAATATATCAAAGCCTATATCGAGAAGCATAAGGTCCCCAAAAAGACTTATTACTGAAAATATGAGTCAAGGTATGTTTGACACTTGTGATACCTGCATTACACTTTTAACTTTACATAAGTTTAGCAAAATTTTTAAACTTTAGAGTAAAGTAAAATTACAAAAACTGAAATAACTTGAGAACCACTGAAAATCGGCGAACATACATGGGGGTTAGATCGATAGGTATTGAGGTTCTCTATTTATTGCCACCGATTATGCTGTGATCATGTTACACCCTGTATAAAAAAATCTACTATTTCCAGATGTTGGTAATGGTGAGGCTCATAGTCAGAGTAGCAATGACAAGGATTGGATTGAAGTAAGTAGTCCCTCTGATCTACAGTTACTTACTGTGATTATAATAAGGATTTGACTTGTGCTAAATTATAGTTGAGTTGTTAATATCTTCATTTCTATCACATCTCTTAATAAGACTCCATTGGTACTTGTAGGTACAAGTACATGCTTATTGTACTGAAAGGCTTGATGACGAAACCGTTCATACATTTCCCTCTTTTGTTCAAACCAATTTTGAACAATCTCTTGTTATCTATATCTTATTATCTACTTTTTAAATCAAACACAAGTCATTAACCACCAATACAGTCACACTGCTGAGAATTCTTCTCTTATTTAAGAAAGTATTTGAAAGTGTGTCATTTAGGTTGAACTTCAACTACTGACTGATCAATAGTATTAATAAAAATAGCAATAGTGATGCTAGAGTTCATATTTAGAGCGTTCTAATATACTATGTACTGTATTCATTCAAAAAGCGTGTCTTCTTACTAACATTGCAGGAAAACAACTGTGAATCTATTGATTTAGCTCTGTTAAAACAGTTTGCAAAAAGCGACACTTTTGAAGATAAATGGTATATAATAGCTGATGCTAGTGTATACTTACAGGATATCAACTTAATAACAACTATTTTAGATAATGGTAAGTAATTTAAGAAATATATTTTCCATTCTTTTTACATTAATTATGGGTATGTCAATTTTCTACAGTCAATTTCATACAAAACTGAATATATTATTTTTTATACTTTGCAGATGATAAATGCTGCCTTATAATTACCCAAAATGTTAAGACTGAATTGGAGAATGCTATTAAAACTCCACTAAGGGAGAAGGCACATTATGCTAATTATATCATCTACAAGTTATTATTCTTCGGATTTGCAGTAACTGGTGAATATGCATAAGTGTATTTACAAATACATACAATACAATTTGCCATAGTTATATAACTACAAAGATACATGGAAGTTATATCAAACTATTTTTAGGTGTAATTCCTGCAATACAATTAAAGCTTAATATTTGAGTCCACAATAATTTTATATTATTAACCTTCAGAAATATTTATACATTTAAAAATGTGCAGTGAAGCTTTACTTGCATTTTGGAATCTTTATTTTTTTATGTTATGTTACCTTCTGTTACATATTTATGTGGAAATTAATAAACTGATTTATTTATATTCCAGATGAAGATATTTTAAACCAAAATCAAGATATAATTATTAATAATTCTGTATTAAATTGTTGCCTTAAATTAAAAGAACAAAACTTTTACGTGGTAAGCATTTTATGAATTCTGAATCATTGATATTATTGAACTGCAGTTTTTTATTACGTATTTTTTTACCTTGTAGGTCGTTATTACAAATGATTTAGAGCTCGAAAAATATGGACAATTTCATGTACCAATTTTTACTTTAAAAGAATTAAAAAGTAGCTTAAGCAAAACAAATAATTTTGTACCAACGGCATCACTAACAGCATCATCGGTTACTTCACATAGTGATAATAAAACAAAACTTAATACACCAGATATAATGGGTATGTTTAGTAACGCAAGAATGCCTGAAAAAATTATTATGAAAAGGACAAATTCGGATATAACAGTAGGAGAAAATTCATTACAATCACAAACTTCATTAGCGTTTAATGGTACTAGTACAAGATCATCAGTAGATTTCAAAGATACTAAAACTACTACTGATGTTGAAGCGCAGACAGACCTTACTCTTATAGAATTAGAAAAAATGGAATATATGTTCAAAAAAATATGTTTAACCAAGCAGATTGATGACTGTAACAAAGAAACAGAAAATCTGTTGAGCCACAAACAATCATATGAATCGTTACCAGCTACGATTAATCAAGGGAGGAGTAAACATATTAAATTAAAAAGACGGAAAATTACAAAGCAGCCAATATTACAGGAACAGCCCAATGTGAATGTAATACAAACTAATTCAAGTAATACTGTCAACATTTCTTCTACTACACATAATATCTTAGAAAATAAAAATTTAGGAGACCAGAATGAGTCTTCTTCACATATTTTCCCTGAAAATAAAAACAATAATAATGAAAAACAAAAACTTGATAAAACAGATAAGTCTAGCAACCGCACACTACAAGAAATACCAAATAAAAAATGTAATACACACAGCAACCAATATTTGATCCAGGAACGAAATGAAAACAATGAAACTATTCAAGATAAAAACGTTATGTTTGAGGTAACTTCTGAGATTATGGAAGAAAGCTTAAAAAATAATTGTGATGAATGGGTAACAAAATTCGTACAAATTATGGAAAAGGCCCTGATTGAAGTTTTGAAAAGGAACTCGTTATGTGTTTCACCTTGGAATCTGTATAAAGCTACGGCATATATTAAGGAAAATATCAGTGATGATCCTGATATAGTTGATGCGTCTACGAAATTATTAAATGTGTTAAATCAAGTAAAAGATGGACAAGGTAAAATGTATTTTAATTAAAAATACGTAGCATAACATATTGAAATAAACATATTTACTGCTTACTGCAAATGGATAAACATGGATTTTTGTGATTTACATGTGATATTAATACATATTTACAATGTCTTTATTCCAGGTGGTATGAATACAAATATTAGCCCTACTAAATACATGGAAATGTATAGTTTCGGTGTATATTTAATCGACGCTATGCAGGTAAGTAATAACATGTTTAGTTAAAATAATATTTAATAACAGTGTGCTAACAGATCTATATGTAAATAATAAATATACAATCTGTAAACAAAAATATGCTGATGCTTGGCAGGCATTTGGCAAGAACTTAGGCATATTTCTAGACCTAGAACTTGTCCTTATTTATTGTATTAGTTTTAATCTATTTGCTTCCGTACATTTTATTTTGTTTTGAGTTAAAATTGTCATAATACATAATAATAATGATGTGTTAATGTTGTTTTTCCCAACAACGTGTAACATTTTGCTCTTACATCGTGTAATTCTGACGCTCGTCATGTATTTTTTTTTACAATTGTGATTGAAACCGCGGGCACGTCTAGTCATGATATAAAATAAAAAGTCGTATGTTTTCAAAACGGCCATAAAGCCTATCCTATGATGACATCCAGAATCAACATCTTATTTTGCCACAAGCGGTTAACCATCCAATTTCAGACCACCAGATGGAGATCTGCAAAACTCTTTCAGTGGATATGTATGCTATACTTCTGTGTATTAATACTATTGTTCCATTTTCTCATTGCAGGGCAAATTTGACACCTGCGAAGATCTACAGGTTGCGGCGGAGTCTCTATCAAAGTTATTAAATGATATTCAGAATCCGACGTTTGATCCAGGTGACGAAAAAGTGGAAGTTCTTATGATAATTGATACTGATAGTCTTAATGATGAAATATGTGAGAACACTGATAAGCAAGAATATTTTCAAGAAGAGAACAGTTTTAATGAAGCATTTAATGATATTAGAAGAAAAAACAATGAAAGTGAAACATTTAGGAATCATTTTATTAGTTCGAGTACTAATGTTGCAAAAGAAAATAATACCATACAGTTTAAAGTAAATATTCCACGTAAGTGTATTTTTATTCAATATTTTTTTACACTTATTATATGATTAATATGAATAAAATGTACTCATTTAACTTCATCTACAAAAAAATTAAAAAGTTCAAAATAATGCTGTAAACCCATGTAAAGTTCTAATTACCATACATTTCTAGGTATCAGTAAGACAATAAGTACCGATCAGGCTACTTTTACTGAAACAAAAACCAAATCAGCAAGTCCGAAAAAATGCTTAGGCTCACCAAGCACCTACAATCTTAGATCCCGTCAGAGGAGACCGTCTGTAAGTAATTTTGCTTTTTATATTGTGGGATTTCGTTTCCGTTATTTTTAATCATTATTATTCCCGCTTCCGTATGTATAGTTTTTCGACATTAATTTGTTAAGTCATATCTTAGACCCTGATTAAATTTTGACATGTAAGTTACTGCGACCCGAAGTAATATCCCTGTAATCCCTGGCTAAGTACTTTATTATATTTTGTTAAAAAAAAATAGAATTACTTGTAATTGTCTTCGTATGCGAATATTTTCCTATTTATGCCTGAAAAACTGTTTTAGGATTTGCAGGAAGCAAATCAATGTTTGCTACAAGAAGATAACATTTGCAATTGTAGGAAAAGCTTATTCCTTTCTAATTTCCAGCTACAAGAAAAACCGAATCGCGACGGTAGTTATCCTTTTAATACCGCTAATGAGAATCCTGGAAATATACAATGCCGTAACATGGAAATTAGCGAAGAACGCGTAAACCAAGCAGAAAATGATAGTTCGAAGTTATTAGATGCAGTACATGTTCCTAATAAAGAACAGAGAGTAATAAGGAACTTTGTAAGGTGTTTAGAATTTGAAGAACGGTTAAGAAATAACAAAATATATGATGAACTAAATAACTTAGATTATGAAGATGAACACATGGAAACGGAATACATAGACGAATCTTTGTGCGATAAAAGAGGAAGCACTGTTTCTGAAGAGTTTGCGGAATTTTACGATAGTAATAACCCTATGGATAATGAAATTGAAAGCAATAAGGAAGATATTAAAATTGATTTAAAATATGTTATCGCAAAAATTGCTAAGGAAATAGGAGAGATATCTTCAGAAGTTTATGGTTTCAGGTAACTACATTGTGATGTACCTACTTATTTAGTAATTTGCACGTCAGCGGGTAAATATTAGTAATAGATACTAACTCCTAACATTATTTTAAATCAAGTGCCTATTCGTTTATAATTTTTATTATATGATTGCATCTTTACATATATAAAAATATGACCTCATTAATGTTTTAGTCTTATAAATGCTCTTGCATGATATCTGCATATTGAAAACAGATAGAGAACTTTTTACATGGAAAATTTAAGTCTCATTCTCTTTGTGCAGTTCTCGTATGCTTTCAGAAAAGAACGGTAATTCTAGTATTATTGTAAAAAGTTATTTTGCCTTTAATTATTGTTTTAACATTAAAGCCAAGTAACTAAATGGTATACTCATATGATACGTATAGCGATTTTTCGTTAATGTGTAATAAAAGCGTATCTATAAAAGTCTATATTTTGTATATGACCGACGGATGTTTTTCATTTTCAACACTGCTAACTTAATAAAAACACGTTTACAGCTCAAGAGCAAAATGGAGTTTAATATCAGCGCCAGAAGACAAAAATGATATACGAGAAAAAGCTGGACATTGTTACCTGTACATTAATCAACTTTGTGCAACTTTGAATAGGTGAATATGAAAAACTTCTGTTCTTTCTTTTTCCGATTTTGAATGTGTTTAAAGACTACAGTCATAGATAACACAGATAAATAATTATTAATTATTGAAAAAAAAAAAAATGTACAAAAGGGCCGTTAAGTGTTAAATCTCTTGCGTGGTAGAACATTGAATAATTAAAATTTCATCTTGGGGAAATCGCTTACTTATGAAATTTTCATGTAGTTCTCAGAATGTTTAGTGCAAATGCACTAAACAATACTCTTAAATTACATAATTATATATGTACAAATAGCGTATGTGACATATATTATTATGACGATATATAGCTACAGATATTCGAGATAATGTGTTGTATTCATTTATAAAAAAAATAACATAAACATGTAATATTTCTCCAGCATACTATTTCGGGACAGAAACGGTACATACAACATTCAAACGGTGCTTGACACTACTGAATTTGGTGAACTGTGCATAGATGAAGACCAAATGGAAGTTTACGGGTAAGTGTAATATTTCTATATTCGAAAATTTTATGCATCCAATTAGTTACACACTACGTTTGATGTGAATGTCATCAGTAGATGTAGAGATTTAAGACACCACTGTCCTATTTGCGCGTGATTAGAAATGTAGTAATTAATACTAAGCGCGGATCCAACTCTGAATATTTAAATAGAAATATTTTAAGAACCCTGAAATTTCAGCTTTAACATCCAAAGCGCAAAAAACTGTCGGCAGTTTCCCTCAAAAACCCGAAAAGCCCCAAGGGGTGTTGAGGGCTAAACAAATGCATTAATGAACTTTCATTTTGTAAAATCAATATAACTTACTGTAAAGGGTAATATTTTGTTTTAGGGAATTCATAGCAAGCTGTCTGGAACAGGCACAAACCTTGAAGGAAGTCATCAGGGATGTCTTATCTGCTCTTCGCGTAGATGAAGGAACCGACTAAATAGAGTACTAATCTATGAATGTCAATAATATTTGGGTATCAGTCTTGTATTTAGAAATTGTATTGTATTATACAGTACAAAGTGCCTGTCTCGGTGTTCGTCTTGTTCGTCAAAGTGAAAAAATGTGAAATATGAAGCCTTCGAGTAGAGTTTGTACACCAGTAACATATCATTTTTTAATTTCGAATAAGTTATAATGATGCTTATACGCGGGAAAAGCCGCGACCTATAGAACTTAAATAGACAAGGAAATATTTTTAATACAAATTAATTATAAGTACTTAACTGTAGTCTATTGTTACATTTTAACTGTAATATATTTTAACTAATATTTTTGGAATAAATGTGTGTAGTGTTCTCTACGCTTGAGTGTAATATTGAAAGGACAGCTTTGATTTAATTGTAAATAAAAAATGTAAGTACATGTTACATAGTGGTTGAGTTCCGTTTCGTATTTTCCAAACGTCATTTATATATTTATGTACTCCATTCCTCATCATAGGTCAATCAATCTGCATCTTTTAGATCTGTCCAGATCTTCTCAAATATACCGAATAGCGGTTTCTACTTGTCATTAGGTCAACTGTCCACCAATGGGGGCGTCATAATGGGCACTTCGGTTTCCATAAAAAAAAATTACATCACAAGTGTCAGAACTCTCATGATCGAATTTGTTTGAGTGAAACTTTGAAAGTTGATGTATTACGATTAGGCAAAAACTATAACATGTATCCGAAAGCACGTAATTCAATTTTTTAAAATAAAATAAACAAACTCAAAAAAAGCTTACAATATGTGATGGTCATAAGTCAAAGAGTAAACGAAGGGAACTTTGAGATATTTAACAAAAATGCAAATATCTCGAAAACTATTAGAGTTTGGAAAACCAAAAGTAGATATTCTGATGGGCCTTTGCGTGACCTACACGTGGGTGTAAGGTTACTATTTACGGGACATCCTGTATTTCCCTATTTCTGAGTCGGTGCCGTCAATGCCGACTGGCATGTCATGTGGCATGGTCTTTGACATGAGATCTTTTTATTAGAGTGATGATTTGGTCCAATCAGCCTTGCGTTACTTCTTTAAGCTTAATCAACAAACATCCCGTCCTTAATCTGTCTTTAATAATTTATGGTAACACATCTACATCTGCTCTGGAATCTGCATTTTCAATCAATAAGTATGTGTGAGTACATAACTATTTATTAGTAATTTATAAAACCAATGAAATGAAAGTAACTGGTTCATTATGAGATCTTTCTTTGAATAATGTTTTATAATTATCATTGTGGAAAGGCATGTATTCATTTTGTGTAAATTTGTCTATTTTCCTGTTATTTCTAGCATAATATTTTATTATATGTGTATGTGGAATTAAATTCCATATAGTGGTGTTTGTGTGGCGTATTAATACTAAACGTGGATTTTATGTTTAAACCACCGTACCACGAATATTGTTGTGTATAAAATAATAAAGGAAATGTTTTGGTTAAGATTAATCAAGAATACGTGTTAACTTGTTAAGCTGTTAAATTCTTAGAATAATTAAGAAATACATAGCAGTGACCACGTCACACCCAGATTCTGTTTTTTAATTGTTGATCATAAATCCATATATATTATATATTAGAGGGTGAGAGAGTGGTAGA
>DWRC01000168.1:0-10062 GCA_018250675.1 Astraptes naxos | reverse complement strand
TATTACATTCATTTCCTAAAAATATTTTAAACCCTGGCCTTTCTTGAAGAAATGGCATGAAGGAATGTTTGTTTTAGTTTTTGTTGGTAACGTAAACCAAAATTTTAAATAAAACTTTACTTTTAATTAAGAAACATATTTTATGTTATAGGAATATGTAAGCTTATACAAACATTTATATACCTTACATATATATTACGTAGATCGTTAACCTGTTATTGTCCTAATGCTTACTAAGCACGACTTTCCTAGGAATTTTAATAAAAGTTAAAATTATCGTCCACCAAGTGGGCTAACTGGGAATTCAAAATAAAAAAAAACAATTTTAAATATTATCTACGATTTCAAATAACTACATTCAAACGGTCTACCCGTTTAATAGCTACGGTTTTACAGACAGACACACAAATACACAGACACGTAGGTATATAGACAAACTTAAAATTAACACCGTTATTTTCATTCTAGGGATAAAAATCAATACGTTGGATATGAACTTCGGAAATGTATGTCTGATAATCATAGCACTGTTTTCATTTAAATTCACTGTGCTGGGTCACGAATATCCCGTCTTGTTCGACAGTTCAACAACTCAGGTGTAGGAGCCCGAACTAGGAAACGTGATTACTAACTCCATTCAAGTTGTAATGACCTCATATCAGTTATCCATACTTATTCTGGAATAGATTGGTACACTAGGTGGATCGCTGAGCACATATAATTGAATCAAAGTAGAAGGATAGCTATATGGTCCTGTATTTGGCCATATGGCCATCTATCTACTCGGAGAATCCAATGTACGGTAAGTCAGCATGTTTACTATCCTTTAAGCAGAAGATCCTTGCCCAATTGTGGGATAATTCTGAAGGAATAATGAGGAAGGAAAAAATACTCTACGTTACTTAAATATCACTATGAATCCGGTACAATTAAAAATTTAGACCTAGCGTCCTGGTTTGCATCATATAAACTTCAATACTTGTAATAAAATAATTACAGATTATTTAATTCATGTCAATAAAAGATATTCATGACAAACAAAGAGATTCATATTTTGAATATGAATACAAGTAAGGTTGGACACAACGGCGCGCGGCGCAGGCTCAGGGAAGTTATGCTAGTCTACGGTATGCGTCTACATGCCAGCGTTGTCCTCGTGTGCTCCACAATGCCTGGCATAGTCGACACAAGTATGGATGGTACAAGTAACAAGCGAATCATACTAACCCCACCAAAAATGTTGCCAAGACGAAACCATATGGCTCGCACTGTCAAAAAGTTATTAGATCTCATGTAGAGCCAAGCTTTTAACTACACTGCCTAACTTGACAAACTCTACACCTTAGTTAAAATATTTGTCTTGGCCATTACAGTACGGTGAATATTTTTTGCACCTTATGCCCATGTGACAGTAATTTTCTCACATCCACGTTCGATTTTCAGCTGGATAAACGTTAGAACCAAACAAATCATTTGTAATTTTGAGTCAATATTACCCAAGTTTATAGCGAGGGAAAAGTATGTAGAAAACATAATTATTATTTTTATCATCTGAGTACCAACGTATAAAAACTATAACCTCTTTTCTCTAGTAATTTACACCACACAATAATAATGTTAGAGTAATTTGTTACGAGTAAATTATAATTTGTAACTCTAGGCTTTTTTGAAGTTCGTTTTTCCTACCTACAGAAGACTGTAGGTAGGAAAAATAATCAGAGTGATATTTGAAAATATACGTGTCAGTGTTATGGACTATTAGACATAATATCGCAAATATGTTATATTAACCTATCGTTAGTTTTTTCGGGTTGGAGACGCTCAAATTTCAAATAAAGTCCCCAAAAGTGATTAATATTATAATTTAGAATTAAAGTCAAACAAAAAGGGCCGGAACGAGAACGTAGTTAGATATTTTGAAGATTAAATAAATTATTCATTTAATACGTCTAAGTGATTTTTGAACAGTAGCATAAACAGTTTAAGAACATCAATCCCCGGATCTTATGTGGTCACTGCCGCCCATTCCTATACATTGATAGCCAAACTTGTGGCTGCAACAATTTTTGTGATACTTTTTTTTGGATATTGTTTTGTTTTTCCAATTTAAGTAAATAGTTATAACATAAAACAAATAGTCTACTAATGTCTGTCGGTTTGTGTGTAATTTAGAAGATAGACTAGTTCACTGTTATTAGTAGATTTCCAATAATATATTATTTATTGGTAATAAATATATTTACCTATACACTATTGGAAAAACATACATTATTAGAAGTAAATATGAAAAACTTAAAATATGGTCGAATAATCGATTTCATTTTGTGTGACATTCTGTTCATTCCCAGTAGTTCAACGGAAGAACTAGTATAACTTTTGACTTCATTATTCCCAGTAGTTTAACTGCGTGTAAACACTTTTTAAGAGTTGAACTAGTGGAAATAAAAAGTGCCACTAGTTCAACCAGTAACCAGTTGAACTACTGGGAATGAACCGAAAATTTTATTGTCAGTTAACTACGTCCTCTGACGGCGTTCAAAATCCAGAACATAGGCAACAGCATTTTTCTGTGTATAATCTAGACCTACTGCAGTCACGAACAAAAGTCCATCAGGGTAGACCTGTATCCAGAAATATTCCTTAAAAGACATTCTTTTTATGTTGTGGAAGTAGCAAACGAGCATGCAGTCCACCTAATGGTACGTGGCCACTGCCGCCCATGAGCACCTGTAATCAACCCCAGATAACATCAAAGTTCTACTTAAGATTGACCACAGATGCGTTGCTGCTCCTGAGGACTAAGTTGGAACGCCTTGGATAAGTATGTCTCCCTTACTACACCCTTCAGACCAGAACACAGCAGCGTTCAACAATGCTGTTGTTATTCAACTCGAACTACATAGAGTTCTACCACCTTTAAACCTATTTTTTACCGCCTATTTTTGGTAATCGGATAATATAAACAAAATGTGTTGTTTCACTCGAATATAATAAAGATGAAGTAGGTTTAAATTAATAAATTAATAATACATTTCTTGTACTCAGGTGACAAGCCGGCAACTAATTGTGCACATTGTCGACCCGGAGTCCCTTGTGACCCATTTTCTGGAGCATGCATGGAAAGTGAGTAATACACAACGTAATATTATTTAAGCTGTTTAATACAATTTATCTAATAATAAAGTTTAACTTTGCTAATTTATTAAACTACCTTCTGTGTTTATCTAAAGACAATGTGTAATGAAGATAAACAATAGTATCGGTTAAAACTGTTCTCTGTATTTATACTCCTACTATATTGCTAGGAAGTCTACATCTTATATTTATGTGAATAGCAAAACTAACTCCAATTGAACTGGTTGTTGCTATAATTTTCAGCGTACCATTTTGTCCGATAAAACGCCACAAAATACTGGTTATCATTAATTCGGCAGACCCGACAGACAAGTGAATTCGATATTTTTTTGTGTAGAACTTGTATCGAGATGTTTGTATTATAACTTCTGTTTTTTCTTTAGTAGTAAACGGTTCATTATTCATTCGCTTATTCAAACGTGTTTTTGAGCTTAATCACTACATTATAGCTCAAAAAGGTCAAAACGTTACACGTATTATGGATTGGCTTATAAATATCTGCTATTGCATGCATCTTTTCTTTATACTCTATCTACATTCTTCCTCTAAGAGATTACATGCATGATCTCTCACCCTTATTTCTTTATTTTTCTGTTTTTTACGCAACACTTTATTTTACTATTCTTGGGTAATATATCTATTCAAGGTGGGATTTAAATATCTGCATGAATTTAAGTATATTTATATTTTAAAAATAATAATAATAATTGTATTTTAATGATTTTAATGTAATCAATGATTAACTATTATATTATTACATTCTTATTAACAGATGAAGAAACTAAAAGCATTTCACTAACCGAAACATACTCCAATACTATGACGACTGACATAACTACACTACTTACAGACACCGAAAGTTACACTACCTTTGATAAGTTTGTCACCCCTACAACAATGTCTAGTAATAGTGACACAACGTATACGTATTCAACTGAAGGTGAAACAACAACACCAAATTCAGAGAACACGGCTACTACAGGCAATATAATTGATAGCAAAATATATCAAAGTACCGAAACATTATCTTTACAAAGTTCAACGACATTATCTGGTGAAACGAATGATTATGAAACTGTAACGAGTAGTTCAGTAACGACAAGTAATGGTACTGAAGTTACTGAAGTAAACTCATTGAATATAAATGAAAACAAATCGCCACCATTAGACCCATATGAACTCGTACCAAGTAGTAGCACTATACATTCCGAAAGTACTATTAAGCCTATTCCAAAACGAACAGAAACAAGTGGTTCACAAAAACAAGTAAATGATAATAAAAGCGTCAAAACAGCTGAAAATCAAAGAAAAATGCACAATAATTATTCAAGCGTTTATGTACAAAAGGAGGGAAAAGAAAAAATGGATAAAACACATCCAAAAAGTACTTCACTTGATAATCAATCTACTACCGTTACAACTGAGAGTCATTTGAATCCGGATTTGAATATTGCCAATTCTACAGAAAAGTCGCAATATACAAAAACACCGGATTTACCTACAAAGGTTGCCGAAAGTAGCACTTATGAAGATGTTGATACAATATCAACTGAAAGAACAATAAAAGAATTACCTACAACGAAATCAGGAACAGATTCTGATATAACTGATCACACCAAGATGATGGGGTATACTAAAATGATTCATTCAAGTTTAAGTACCCAGATGGATTCAGACACACATGTGACGAGTCTAGATAAATCGAATTATATCCCGGATGTAAGTACAAAATTACCAGACGGCAACATTTACACTTATACAGAAGCATATACTACAGATACAACCAAACACACATTTGGAGAACTTCCGAGTTCTGAAAAAGATGATACAAACACATTTAAAGGTACTGAAAATTCGGAATTCATAACAATGTCGCATACAACGCCTAGGTATAGAACTTCCGTTAGTACTGATATTGATTTAAACCCAGATTTAGTAAAGGAAAAAAATACAAAAATACCAGAGCCCACAACCGTTTATGCTGATACAGAATTTACAACAGTGACCTCCTATGCTGATGCCGATATTAACATTATGTCCACTAATGGTTTGATCTTTAACAAATCACCAAGTACGGACCAAAAATTATATGGGGAAGAAATCACAAAAGATTGGAGTAATACCGAATTAATAACTGTATCGTCTAATACAGACAATTACGATAAAAATGTTACCACTAACACTTATGCGGAAAATTCTGAATATAAATCGACAACCGAAATAGTTTCTACTTCTACAAATAATCTAAAATTACTTACTAACGCTGCTAATGATAACACAATAAGCACTGAAAATAGTGTTTTAGACAATAAAACCACTATAAAAGACATGTACGCGCAAAAGTCTGACTTCATGACAACATCTGAGACAATTGATAATCAATCAACTACTGAAAACACTAATATTAACGCAAATACAGATTTAGTAGATAATGTTAGCACACAAACTCCAGATTTTACAAAGGTTGCAGGTGTCTCGGTAGAAACTGAGAAAAATAAACAAACTATAACGGAACTCACCAGCGGAATAACGGAACCCGATATATTTACGACTAGTAATAGTGAAATAAATTATTCCGATCATACGCCTATAACTGAAGCTACTACGGTATTCTCTATAAGCAATTCATTTACTAATACTGATAGTAAAATTAGTGGTATAACATCAACCGAAGAAGGTAATGTTTCTGATAGAAACGATGATCATTATACAGAAAGAATAGGATTAAGAACCACATTTGAAGCAAATGTTGATGTCAGCAATATAACGAACTCAGATGTAGGCTTGATGAGTACGTTTACTACAAAAATGCCCGAATATGGAAATACAGTAGAATTGTTATCAAAGCCCACTGAATCTCACATCGACCCTAACATGAAAATTATGACTTACAATACTGAGTCAACTACAATAGCAATTACAGAAATTACTACAGACAAAACAATGTTTACGAATGATTTAAGCACAAAAGAGACTGGACCTACTGAAATGACTTCTGAGAAAGAAGTGACAACCGGTATTAGCCCCAGTAGTCTACGGGATACTTGGGAATCGACAGAACCTGTTAAGGACAGTAAAAATGATTTTGAAGGTATGTCGACTAATACTATGTCTACTAACATCGTAGTTTCTAACGATTTATCAACCACTGAACAAACCAAATATACGGAAAAAAAAGATGTGACAAAGGGACTTGAGGAAAGTAGTACGGAATATACAACTATTGTAGATAAAACAGACTATTATGAAAGCTCTATGACTAACAAAAGTAATGCTGATACAGAGATAACAGGCAATGCAGATAATGAAAGCTCCAAGATTACACTAGCTATTGAAACAACGACAACATCTACAAGCAGAATGTATGTTAAGACTGAAGTTCCAACGTACGAGACAAAGATAACAGATAGTGTTACATCTGTAGAAGATATGAGTACTGAAAAAGGGTCTAACGTTAATAATGATGAAGAGATAAAAAAAATTGACAATACAATTACAACAAGAATGCCAGATAATAATTCAATCAGAACGACTACTGACTTTAACTTAATCACAGATATGATAAATAATGTTAATAAAGATAACAAAGACTATACAAAAGAAACAAAAAATACTGAAACGTCTTTTGAAAGTAATAATTATACAGGTTCCAATGATTTAACTTATGACACAGTGACTACCGTTAATGGTATGTTTGAAAATACAAAAGATATAATTAATAACATTGAAATAACAAGCACAGAATACTCATCTACGCCTACTACGTTGAATACAACAATCCGTAACGTTAATACTGTTACAAATAATATCGACATGAATACTTATTCGACAAATAATTTTATAGTGTCCAACTATACAACAGTATCAGAAACAGTTCCAAAACCTTTTGAAAATAGTACACAAAAGACTACCGTTTCATCCTATGACATTGGAAAATCAACTGATAATCCGATGATTACAGAAATACCAATAATCACCGAAGGAGAAGAAAATCTAGATAAAGATGACTCTTCAAAAGATTTTATTATGAAAACAACAGAACATCTATCCACATCTGAATTAACTGATAACCATTTTAGTCTTATTACAACTGAAAAGGACTTAGATTCTGGTTTTTCACACAGTACTGATGCTACCGTCTCAAGAAGTACAAAATTAAGCACCATCATTTCTGACAGCAGTACAAAAGCCCCAAATTACGACATAAAGTGGCCAACATCGACTGATAATTTTGGAAATACATTTACAACAGAAGTTAACTCAAATGTTGAAATAGTAAAAGACGTTAATATTAAAACACCTGAGTATTCTAAAGAATCTACAGTTTATGGTGAAAGTAGTTCTACCAATACAAACCCCCAAATATACGAAACTAAATCGACAGATATCAATTTAATAACAACAGGTTTGGATAGTCATACTGAATCCATAATTAATGACCATATGTTCACGACAATCGTTACGTCATCTGATTTAACATACACTACGAAATCTATTTTAACTGATACAAATGATAAAGAGGTTTCTTTAACAGAAAACGTTTTAAATACCAAATTTACTGAAACTGATATTATTACATATACACCAACTGAAACAAATAATATTAATTTAGAAACAAAACAGACGATAGAAGGGGAACAACCGATGCATACTACACCAAAGTATAATAATATTGACACTAAACAATTAGCATTTACAGATGAATATGGACTCACATCACAAACTGTTACGGAAACCGTAAATGAATTGAGTTCAATTACAAATTCTTTATCTGATCAATCAACTACAACAAACACATATTCCATTACTAGTGAAGCGAATACTACACACTTGCTAGAACTATCAACTGCATTTCCAGCAGAAAATTTACAAACGACAGGAATCAAACCGGGATCAAAGCAGATGCAAAAAGTTAGCACTACAATTAAACCTGAAGACTTGGTACCGACTAAATCTTCCTTAGATGCAGGAATTCCTAATATTGATAGAACAGTTACTCAAAATCCGTTATATACGACAACAAAGTCTGAAGTAGATAATGTTGGTACAAGACACTCTGAAGAAGTCACAGTTGCAATGTTTACTACTTCTAGCCAAGACGTTAATAATAAAGTCAAAAGTACTACAACTACAATAAGCACTGACAATTATACCACAACTCAAGTAACAATGCAGTCCAATATTGGTTTAACAAATACCGTAAGTGCCAATTTACCTGATGTAACCAAGGAAAACGAAAAAGGTACAATAACTGATAATAAGGATTTTCTCACAAGTACTTCTTCGTACGTAACTCCAAATGGCGAGTTTGATTCAAAAACGATTTCATTATTGACTACTGAAATCGATAATCTAGAAACAAAAAATAAATTGACGACAGAGTCAGTTGGAAATTTTATCTCGACGAGTGATTTTTCTAAGGTAAAGAAGGAAGGGGAATATACATCTACAGAAAAAAACGTTTTTAACACATTATATCCTTCAATTATATACGAGACAACAACTGGTAAATCCGATTATATAAACACTGACAAATCAGTTTACACTGATACTTTACCAAAAGAATCTAATATTCTAAGTACAACATTAAATTCAGACTCAACTGATAGAGGCATTTCTTTCAATGAGGATGACAAATTGTCAACACTGGGGAACACCGAACCCTATACAAAAATAATAACAACTACAACTGAATACCATGTAAGTTCATCAGAAATTGACTTAACAGAAACCAGTAACCAAACTCTTTCAGACTCAACACCGGTCTCAACAATAACCGACACCATAACAGACCGTTTAGAAATTGAGAAAAATGAAACAACTTTATTAACTTTAATATCTAAGCCAATAAGCACAACAACTGAAAAACTAAGCGCTACAGTTAACGATATAACAGATTCTAGTGCAAAGTCTACAAATACTAAAATGTACCACGAAGATCAAACTGATAAAGTCAATACTATTACAACTACAACGATTTCCGATAAGGCAACATTAGAAGATAATTTGTTACCCAATGGATTTATTGAATCTACCACAGATAATATTATGTTTTCTCACACATTTGAAAATACCGAAACAACCTCTGTTAAAGAAATCAGTGACATGACTTCAAGTACTGAACAAGCAACACTTAAAGATAAGTTATTACCTATAACTATTACTACGATAGATTACACATTAGATACGTCTGCAAAAGTTTCAATCGTGGAAGGTACCACAGAAACATCTAATACAAATGAAGAAAATTATATTGGTACCTCACTCAATAATATGAAAATAACAACTAAATCCATTGATTCTGAAACAAAGACGGAAAATAATGTCGTAGATGAGAAACATAAAACTCGGTATCCGTCAACAGTTTCATCAATTTTAAGCACATCGATGGAAAGTTTGTCATCTAGACAAAAAGATATTGATATTTCTGCTTGGACAGACTCTACCCCTTACGACATGACTATAACTACGACAGAAACAATAAACTTAAGTACTGACATAAATATTGAATGTAAATCCGACTTTAACTGCCACACTGACTATACCTGCGTTAATGGAGTATGTCAAAATCCATGTGAGGGGATACGGAATCCATGTACAAAGAACACTACCTGTAAAGTTGTCAACCATGCTGCTGTTTGTGTATGCGATGATGCTGCTGGAATCGTCTGTGTAAGAGGTATGCTCATAAGAGTTATGATACCTAAACTTTGTTGCACAGCCTGTAAATTTTAAAGTTTCGTATAGATAAATGTAAAAAGTAATTTGTTGGTCGTTTTATCGGACAAATGTGTACAGAACCATTTTAAAATTGTTACTTAATTAATTAATAATAATAATTTGTAAATACACTAATTCTAAATCTTGTAACATATTCTGCATAACATACTAATTTCAAATATAACATGTAACATACTAGAATCACCT
>DWRC01000167.1:0-10077 GCA_018250675.1 Astraptes naxos | reverse complement strand
GAGATTGTATTGTGGGACTGAATAAAAATAATACTAACAAAAGTAAAACTAAATGTTTTTATTTAATTATTTCAACAGTAACAATATTATTTATTTGTATGGATTTATGTAGTTATCACTTTAATTCTCCAATGCTTGGAATGTAGTTGGCTCGCGTGATGTTACCGGACTATTTTGTTTTTTTAGCGACTAGTAGTAGATGAATAGCTCCCCGGCGTCGCGGCTAGTATTTTCCCCGATCCAGGAATAGGCCATTTACAGTTCAAGTGTACGATATTACGTTATATCCGGTTTAGGTATACCATGCGTAGTTTTACGCCTGGCCGGCGCCAACACACTGGGCAATCTGAGCAATAAATTTCAGAAGACTATTTTAACGGAATTTTAAATGGTAACTACAATTGTAACATTTACCGGAGGCATTCCCACTTCGTAATGCTGGCATTAATTAGCAAAGCCTACGTCATTGCGTTCCAGTTATGTGTTTCGCCGTAACATAGTGAAAACTGTTTATCATTTCCACTCATTTATCTCGAAGATGGTTTTATGGATGGATGGAGAATGGTTGAAGGACATTATCCATAGGAAAATTTGTTAGAAAAGACTGTTAGAAAACAATGTTAGAAAAAGGGGTTGGGCATATATTGTTAAAATCACGTTAGCTAACTATAAATAATTTACTAATAAAAATTAAAATTAAACATGACATTTAGCGGAGAGAACATAAATAATATTTTATAAGTATCTATTTTTTATAGAAACTTTGGTCTATTAAATTGACCAAAACAATCCGCAGAACTTGAGATAATATCCTCTTTGAATATTTCTTCGAAACATGGTCACGATATTTACATGGTGTTATGAACTTGTGTCTTGTGGTTTTCAGTTAATGTTTTCCTTATAGACATTTCTTTATTTATTAAAAAGCCAGGTAAGTATTTAAACACAACAAGTCATGAGCTTCAGAATATTGCCGTAAAATACTTACTAGCCGTACAATAAAAAATAGCACGGACAATAGTTGAACTGATAACAGCAATTCAACAGGTATTCCCTGCCGAGTGGGTAATTGGCATTCACTCCACAGTTCCACACTGATCCGATAACAAAACAACATGGGTCGACATTCTAGCGACGACCCGAGCAATTGCACACTGTTGTTGACGTTGCATGCAATTTGGCACTTACCGACACTAAAAATATCTACACCGCCTCACAAGCTTATAAAAATCACACTGTTAACTGTGTTGATTGTGCTGTGAGCTTCGCTTCATTTCATCTTCGGTAATTTCGGAATTATGAATCATGTCTCATTCGTAGAAGATACAATATTTTTTGTGCTTTCGCCATAAATGGGGGAATTCACCGTTCGTGAAAAAAACCGACGTTTTTAAACTTACACAAAAACATTTAGAATACTGTTTGTACACTTATAGTTTCACTCTAGAATTCCTGTGGTGTGGATTCCTAAGACACATCTCTCTCCCAAAAACATCAAAACTCATACGAGCTAATTAAATCCAGTGAGCGAACCGTGAATCCTCAGCAGACTGGACATGACCACTGCACGGGTCATCTAAACGAGTATTTCTATACTATGTACAGGATGTGTGAGAACATGTAGGTTGAAGGACGCGACAAATAAATTACAATACGTGAAGCGACGGCTGATGCGAGGTTCCCGTCTGCCGCGCAGCTCGCGTGCTGCGGTGAATGCAGATATGGCAATAACATTAACCGCAATCACGACCTAGACGACTTACTTAGAAAATTATTGTAATATGTTTTCGGAGAAGTCTATTAAATTATCCTTGATTGCTAGTTATTATCTGAGGGCAATAGGCACCACTATAGTCAATGGTAACGTAGGTACGACACTACAAAAAATTTAATTGCGTATAGTAATAATTTTTTGCGTATATTTATTTTTAATACCCATAGCATAAACTTCTACTTTACGCAGTGGGACAGTAACGCGTCGGTGAAGAAAATGATAAAACTAATCCTTAGGGATGTATTAAAAATGTTAATCCCATCTCTTACCAACAAAACCGTGTTCTATTATAACTACGTTTTATACTTGTAACATCGGATCGGATCCAAATGTGAGACTCATTAAAATTCAGATCACAGAGTACTCAAACAGTAGCCAGTTGTAACAGTATTCTGGTAGACAAAAAACAATTTAAATGTACGATCGACGCGTGTAATTACTATACATGTATCTCGACACTCATAATAGATAGTGGAATAAATAAAGTTATTACTAAAGTAAAGGTCTTCAATAACTATTTTTTTTACCTTATAATTAAATTATAGAGTTTGTTGTTATTTATCATTTAGTTTCTTAAAACAAAAGGACACTTATATTTTTGACATTATTTTATTACCTAATTATTGCCTGTTTGCGGGGATTTTATTAGATAGTAATAATTATTATATCAATAAATATTCGATCTCAAGACACGAATAGGTTGCGAGGCAGCATTTTATGTGGTAGGGCAGTTCGAGCTATCGTCTTCGCATTCCGTATGTAAATGAATTCTCGGAACGTCTCAGACGCGCGGCTCAGATGACTTCCTTTTGCACTTCGCGGCGTTTGGGAATCCCGGACAGACACAAAACAGGGCGCCCGTAAATATCTCACTCACTGGGAACATTAATAATTACAATAAGATAAGTGATGTATTTAGTCTCAATGTGTCTCCAAAAGTACCAAGAGCGTAATCAGCATTTGCTACTATTTCCTTCTCCAATTGATATAGCCCTTTATCAATTGCCTCTTAATCTCCATTGCCCGTCAAAGGATTTGGATTAAAGTAGATAGACCTTAAATTTGGTAGAAGTCATTGTTTACACATTTATATAATTTCCAAAACGTGGATGGTGCCTTAAAAATTTCGACAAATTGGCAACACAAAGCAATTTCATTACCTTCAAGCATTCACTTTTGTGACTAGGCGCAGCTTAGAGTGCAAAACTGGTTTGAATGGACTAAATGCGTAGTAACAAGCCTTATACCTACATTTTTGTAAAACAACACTGTACCTACCAAATCAGACACTGCATGAATAACAACGTCAATATTTGATATTTTGCGAACGCTTGACTAAAGCAAATAAGTGACGTCATGGTTCTAGTATTAAATCCACTAAACAACTTTTACCTAACCGACCTATGTAAACAGCGTATCTAAGTTTAAACAGGGAAAAACAAAATGGTTTCTAAGCCAAGTCTGAGCAAGTTTCGCAAAGTGCACCGTACACATAATTGTCGGTTGGCCGTTTCCAACGGAGTGTGTGCGTGCGTCAGCGGCGAGATTGGTACCTACACGTTTCGTTTCAATTATCGGCCCACGTCGATAGGAAAATCATAAAAATATATTCGCTAAATTGGTTACGACCAACGTAAAATCAATAGATCAGGCAGTCGAGAGGACCGGGGAAGTTTTTGTTTTGTTTCTTGGAAGCCTTACAATGAAGTTGAAACGAGTTGAGCAAACCATTGGCATCTAAATATACCATTGCTATTCGGATTGACATTTGCGAAAATCTTTAAATACTAGGAAATGTCAGTTTGCTTATAAAAATGCTTATACCGGTTTTAGTTTGCTAAGTTGTTAGACAATAAACAATATATCATTGCACTTGATTGTACCATGTAGGTACACATTGTTTAAATTATGTACAAAACCATTTAAGGCGTTAAATTCGGAATACAGCAAAAAATGTTGGTAAATTCCTTATCTGATCCGTAAAACCCCGGGGGCCAGGTTAAGGTTCATTCGAAGCGAAGTAGCATTTTAGTAAATCCGTGGTACATAGCACCGAGTCTGTACCGGCCGTGACCCTTCTGGACAAGGAGGCTGGCCACGACTCTATTTACATAACAACGTCTACAGGACGGCCGTAGGAACTCCGCGGCGCTGCGCCTCGTTTATTCAATTGAAACGATCGACCGCACCAATGAATGATCGTCCTGACAATCTTGTATTTGAAATATGTGGCCTGGAGCGTTGAGTTATTGTACATCGGATTTCGTAATGTTATGTAAAGGTTACCGCTGGAAACCAGGACCTAGAGACAAGATTTATTTTGTGTGTGAAACTTACTTATGTATGTAAAGTTAAACTATAAACGATTCGCTCACTATATTCGTAAATTAATTAATTTATAAACTATTAAATATTAATGTAGAGCCCTCACTTAAGAAGGTAAAACTACATTTAAAAGAATAGTGAAATATAATTAAAAGTTCATAGGCACATCTTTGTTCACAGTAAAGTTGGTGTTAAGATAAGGTCAGTTGTATGTTCAAGTCATATTTATATGAAAAGGATGTGGATTTCCTGGGTTTGATACCTAGAATGTAAATGTAATTACATTTGGCAAGGAAATTCTATGTAAAGGTTAACAGGTACTCATTATTTTAGTCATAACGAGTGACATTTTTTTTATATTTAATATTTAGATGTACCTCGCCTATACATACGCCTAAACTTAAATACCACCCACAGAATTTTAACGTTATCAACTTGTGTTTTAACATTGTTATCACGCGTTTTTTTGGCGAGATACGAGCCCTAATTAAGAAAAATGTGCTCTTGATAGTAAAATAATTAATGAATATAAATGATCGATATACTCGGACATCGATATAGCTTGTTCGAAGGAAATCCTGCACAGTAATTTGTGGTTTTACATATAAACAAGTAATTAACAGTAAATATCAGGGTCGCAATACACGAGGCAATTACCTTTATTTTTTATTAGTAATAGGTACTGGTTATTCAAATTTACCCATTGGTGTTTTGGTAGAGGCAAAACTTACGTTTTCGTTTTCAAGTTTTGCGTTAATTTAATATGGACAAGCCCACGTTCGTAAATATCGTCTCCCTTAGGCCTTTCAGTTTTACAGACAGGTAAGTTTTTGAGCCATAGTACTTAACCTACCAATGGTTTGGAATTTGTTTCGTTCATTGAGTTAAAAAAAGAAAAGCCATGAGATTTACACATTAATATGTAAAATTATTGATTCTGTACCTGAGTTTGGCTCCGGCCTGAGCTATCACAGCTTCAACCTAGCATCATCTTTAGGTAAAATGTTGTAATAAATAGGTATGATCGTCCGCCAAGGTGCAGCTCCACAATCACTGACCCAGATTGCCGGCTCATCCACGCACGACTCGTGAGGCGCCATCACACCACTCCATTTAAAAGGCAAATGCGGTCACGATGCGCTCACGCGGATACGTCGGTATCGATTTGACGAGCGACGTTATTATAGAGCAGAGTTTCCCAAAGTGTGTGTACCCCTTGGTGTACAATAGTTAATCGTAGAGGATCACAGTAAAGCTTATGTTATAGCGGCTGCTAAGATAACTTTGAATCTGAATTAAGGTTAAAATAAAGAAGAACGGCTCTTAGAATAGACTCAATTTAAGACAAGAAACAAGCACACCTATCGCGTTAATGATAACACATGTCTATTGCTCTGTTTGACCGTATTTAATTTAAATAAAATAGATTAGATCTATCGTTATGTGGAGAATTGGGGATGTAAGTTTGAGAAACCGTGATATAGAGGATCCGCGTTATTTCGATTTGGAGTTCGAAGAAGCCTTTGTTCTGATTTACCTATGATTCATAGACTACGTTATTAGTTTTCTAAGCATTAGCAAAGCACATAAATGCTACGTTAATATTGATTCCAAAAAGTAACTATATAAGGATGATCTTCGTATGTTCTTGTAGGAATATAATAATTCTACCGATACACGTTAACGAGATACAGGTAAACCACGATGTAGCATACGTGACAAGTAATATGTAGATATGTTATATGTATATCTATGCTAAATAGATTGAATTGATTGTTTTGTTGTTTTCTGTTTAATTTATGTTGCGTGGGGTTATTACTTATTAAATCACTTATATTTTTCATTAAAAAAGATGTAACTTCAATAATCTTGTAGTTTGTGTTTACATTTCCATCATTCATAACACAATGTTTCACTTTTACCGTTATCGACGCCCTTTTTGTTGGACTTGTTGATGCTATGACCAATCTTAGTTGCTCCATCTTATATAATTAAAAATTATATAAGAACCAATTATTATGTTTAGGTAGCACTCTTGATTGGCGATATCATCGGATGTCGGAAACCCACGTATCTACATAAAATTGACTTTGTGAAAACTGCATCGCACTGCTACTTGACGACATAAAATTGTATGATATATATTTAAGAGTGTATATTAAAGAGTATTAATCTTGTTCCAGATTGAGAGCTGTGTAGCGGGTGCGCGGACGCAACGGATGCGTCGCGGGCGGCGTGCAATGCGCTGCTAGAGGCCGCGATGGTCGGCGTGGGCGTGGCTGAGGGCGGGGGTGGCGGCGGCCCCGAGGGCTACTACGGCGAGTACTACCCGCCCGAGTCGTACTTCGTGCCGCAGGAGATGTGTCCGCATCCGCAACAGCACCCGCAGCACGCGCACATGTGCGCTGTGCACACTGATTACGGTGAGTGTTGACTTTATGAAACAGGTAGGTGTATGACTATGTACGTGTGTGTAAGAAATAACGAAGAAAGAAATAAAGTTTATTCGGGATAATTACAACACATAGTAAGTACAACTGCAGTAGATTGCACTGATACAAAATTTATTACAATACACAAAGAAACAAATATAGGTACAATATAAAATACTTTTTTTATTAATTACTAGGTACCTATATATAGCTATACATATACTATGTGCTGGAAAAACCGCAAAAGGGTTGTTATGAAACAAACAAATCTAGTTAAGAAAAGTTTGTTGTGTAACCGTCGGTTCCTTATTTTGGAAATCGTTTTTTAAGTCTAAGTTTTGATTTTTAAGTCAGTAGGTATTTAGGTATGCATCTACTTTATAAATTAGTAAATTTAAATATAGCTAACTATAAAATTAAATTATAGAATTTATTTGACAGTCGCAGGCTCAAACATTACTTGTAATAACAAGAACAAAAGAAAAAAAAACAAGGCGATAGCGTTGAACAAAATTCATTTTAAATCATATTTTACTTTAAATATGTCAAGATATGACATAATAATCCTAAATATCATTATCGTAATCACAGTTCAATTATAATTTATAAATACGTCACGCAAAACATAATATAAACAAAATTATATCATTGTATATAAAATTATCAATATGTATTCTACGAAATTAAATCATAATTTACTACTGGTATCTAGATACCTACTGTAAGATAAACTTTGTAATTACCGGTTATTGTGGTCTCTATCTATATAATTTATATTACGTATTTAATTGTCGGTTGTATTTTCCTCATTGAGATTGGTTTTAAGAGATTTATTATTTTTAACAAAGATCTAAGTTCAACTGATTTGGTTAAACGTTTTATGATTTAAATACGAGATAGCTATCTATCGTCTATCGTGAACATGATATTGTTTTGTTGCAGCGGCTCGCACTGCTATTCTAGTCGAGGGTGTCCCAAATGTACGCATACTTTAGAGGGGTTTAGGGGTTCTATGTACGTTACGTACGCTGTGGTGGTTTAAATAAGTCTAAATCTGGATAATTATAATAATTTAAGCTAAGTTAACCCCTAAAATCGGCTCAACGAGCTCATATGAATGCAGTATTTGGTTGTACGTTGGTACGTCACCCATTAATATCTTTAACAACAGTTACAGATATTAATTGGTTACGTGTCTTCGCAAGCGCTTTTATTATACACATAAAGATAAATAATTAATTGATACAAGTTGTATTGTACAAAAAATCATACGACGCTTTGTAGGTACAATTAGAGTCAATTCCTCAATAGGAGATGTATTACATAATTAATTAGTGCAAATATCTATACGAAATCATAATTATATCAAAATAATGGTTAGATCCAAGTTTTTAATTTAAAACGTGATATAAGGCCTGATAGGTCATATTTTTATTCTGTAAATTTTCGTTAAGTTCATTCTTAATATAAACTATACACGATTTATTTAATGTTTGCGAAGGAGCTTTTAATGGAAAATAAAGAATGTAGTGTCAGTGTTCAGTTGAAACGAAACAAAGAGTTCCAAGGCTGTCGTGAAATTCTTGGCAAATTGCTCAAGTTTTGCGGTCGGAGAGCATAGTGAGCGACTTAAAAAAATATTCGACGCGTTTCCGCCGGGATTTCTGAGTGGAGCCTCACCAAAGGCCGATTCTGGGAACACACAAAATAAGTTTCATTCATAAACCGGAAAATTACGAAGCGGAACGGTCGTTAGTGTCAAAATTAAGCAAAGCTATCCGCCCGTTACGGGCTGTCGTTCGGAACTCGAAACGCTACATGACGCTATGAAAATGCTGTATGAAATTGAAAAGCTACCGTTAATCAATAACGTGATAAAATATTATTTTTTGTCTTTTTGTTGACTTTCTTCGGATTAATGAAGCCAATTATAGAATTATATTGATTACACAATGTACTTACATGATATTATATTATCTACCTTATCACTGATATTCACTGTTCTGCTTTGGGACGATTCCAATTTTTCAAAAGTTTTTTTACGAACAATATGTTTTAGACCAATAATTACGTTAAAAAACATTGCCACAACAAATATTTCATTTAATTAGGTAGTCGTTTGTTTTACTAATTAAGACAACGACTACCTATCTACGTATTATTTATCAATGAAGCAATTGTTAAAGGGATACGAATTTTGTTCATTTCATCAGCTATGCTATATTACACATCTATGTTATTTGTATTTAAGCAAGATAACTTCAAATATTTTAATCATCCAAATTCTTGGAGGAAAGACAAAAATACTGAATCTTGTGTTACCTGTAACTACGAGTACACTCATCAGTAACATGGGTGTTAAGGGCGACAATAAGTTTTGTGTTTTGTTGTGATTTAAATTGGTCATTGTCATTGATCATTATTCTGCATTGACATCTGTGCATTAATCAGAGAGATCATTCATAATTCATCATCTGAGATCGACCATAGATGCTTTGTTACCCATTAGGATTAAGTTGGAAAATTCCTTGTGTGTCTTCAGCATAGTGTATGGAAATTGCTGTTATTAGGCAGGAACATGTAGTCCCCAAGATTTCTACGACCTTATCAAATTAACAAAAATCTTTAATTTAAAGTAGGTCCATTACATCATTACTTTTGACCGTAAAATAATCTATCATCACTTCGCAAAGTGTTTCGTTATGGAGAAGAAGCGGTAAATGAAACTACATTACACACGTCCTTTAAAGAAAAGTTTTATTACAAAGTCAACTTACACTAAGAACGTGTGGATTGTTGTATCGGTCAAATAATCACTTTTTTTAATATCACTCAACGAATGTTATCCAGGTGGCATGCCTGTAGTGACGTCGGCGGCAATGATGCCCCAGCTGATGCCGCCGGTGCTGGACGAGGGCATGCGGCACTACCTGGTGCACCCGCACCACGCGCCGCACCACGGCCCGCACCACCAGCCGCCGCACCACCAGCCGCCGCATCACCAGCCGCCGCACCATCAACCGCCCCACCATTATGTAAGTGGAACTTATTTTGTTTTGCCTGGGGGTAAGTATCACCAGTCGCCGCACCATCAACCGTCCCGCCATTATGTAAGTGGAAATCATTTTGTTTTACCTTATGGTAAGTATCGGTTGGTCGAATGAACGTGCGTAGTCGATCCTAGATGGAATTGGAACCTTATTTGAGGTCGCCCACAGACGGGTTGCCACCCCTGAAGCCTAACTTGGAATGCCTCATATAAATGTGTTTTCCTGTTCACACGCTTCAAATCAGTACCTAGCAGCATTCAACACCACTGTTACTACGCAGAAAATGTGTGGCCCTGATACATCCGGAATCGAATCGTATTCGTGAGATGTGCTTGAGAGTAGTAGAATTTCATTCAAAGATGGGAATTGACAAACATTAAAATAATAAACTGTGCACGTAGGCATAAAAAAATATGTAAGTACCTATTTACTTTAAGAACTGAACACATGTTTACCTATTATAATAATTTACTGTGTTATTGTGACGTACCGGATT
>DWRC01000166.1:0-10081 GCA_018250675.1 Astraptes naxos | reverse complement strand
AAAATGAAGTACCTTTTTATTGTTTTTTTATCTGTACCTATTCATTTGATATCATATAAACGTAGGTAACTAAGATAGTTTATTTGTTTTGAAAAGGTGTTAAAAGTTACTACTGAGAGCTGTAATATCTACGATTTCCTAATCTGATCTTTGAATGGAACATTTCCCACATTCAAATTAACAAAGACCGGGGGACTAATTCCATTGTGCATTCGAAGAGAGCTTTGGAGCGGCTTCACTCACCTATTTTCGCCCGAGACCCTCTGCTTTGTCAAAGTTTAAGGGTCAGAAAATGCAAGACTTAGTAGAACAAATCTACCCAATTATTAAAACAGTTATCAGTAACACACAGTCCAATTATGTGTAGGTATTAGTATTAAGAATAAAATAGAATGAACATTTTCAAAGTACAAATTATAAATTAATACTTTTTATACGTAATTTCTCAGCTGTCGTCATCAATAATTTCCGTTGTACCATTATTTTGTAACTGTCATTTTGTATTAAACCGCACCGATTTAAAATGTACCTAACTGCATAATTCCAAAACGATAATACTTAACATAAACTTAAATATTATGATTTACACTATTCTATAACTCCGCCACTGTCGAGAAATGCCTTCTTTGCGATTTGGTACAGCTGTGAGGACATTTTATCACTGGTCTCCTTGACCATCTTGGTGAAGTGGCCGTCGGGTTTGTTCAGCAACTTGTACGGGTAGTCGAATTCGACCAGGCGACCAGAGTCCATGACCATGACGCGGTCGGAGTCCATAATGGTGTTGAGCCTGTGCGCCACCGTCAGCACAGTGCAGTCCGCGAAACGTTTTCTGATTGTTTTCTGGATGAATTCGTCGGTTCTGCGAACAAGAGAATTATCTTAATAAAAAAAGGCTTACTGGCATATTTCACGCTCTATAAGCGTGAAATCAATAATTTTGTTATTGAGAAAAGATGCAAAAATTTTGTGTTATGAAATGTTTTTTCTGTGCCTGCACGGGCCCCTAGTAGACGCGGGCCCCTAGGCAGTTGCCTACTCTGCCTAAAGGATAATCCGGGTATGCCGTCAGGGGATGCTTATGTGCAATGGAGCGCAAAGCCGACGAGCATACTTGGGGTCGACGTTGGCGGTGGCCTCGTCCAGCACGAGGATGCGGTTGCCGCGCAGGATGGCGCGCGCCAGGCACACCAGCTGCCGCTGCCCGAGGGAGAAGTTCGAGCCGCCCTCCGACACCTTGAAGTCCAGCGCCGGGATCGCTGCCTTTAGGTCCACCTGCGACAGATCACGAAACTCAGTGATATTATCTAAGAATGAAGAAGCAAACGAGCATGCAGTCCGTCTGATGGTAAGCGCGTACTGCCACTGATGGACATCTGACACCAACTTCATGTAGAACATGAAGTTATATAGACACATGAGACGCCATGCTATAATAGACACTTGAGGAACGAGTTCAGGAACATAAACCGTTTTGGTTAAAGAGAAGTGTAGGTAAAGTGCGGGTTTAGGTCACAATGTGCTATAAATTAACTTATGGAAAATATTTCTAATTTTACTACGTACTTCCTAATCAGATAAGATGTTATGCAGAATACTTACAGCTTCAAGTGCCTTCCACAGCTGCTCATCATCGTAATTGTTAAAGGGATCCAAGTTATAACGCACTGTGGCTGAGAAAAGCACTGGCTCTTGTGGGATTATTGATATTTTTGATCGTAGCTCCTGTAAAAAACAGTTTGACTTATTAGTATAAATGATGATGTTATCACATACATTTGCCTTAACGGGAAATTAAATATATGTAACAGTTTACGTTACTGTCTCAACGCTTGTGGTTGGTGGTTTAAAGATATATTCACTATTTTTAGTCTATTCTTGAAATGTCCTAAACGTTAGACACCGTTTTAATGTGGATGTGACTTCACTTCGATAGTCAACAAAAGCTTTTTGAGGTGTTGTGTATATGCGATATTACAATGTTAGCTAACGTAATGGTATCACGAGTAAAATTATGACGTCATAAGGTATCGGAAAGTTATCTTGAAATATTCGCGAACAGGCTCATTAACATAATATGATGCGACAAGAGGAAAGAAAATTGTTTCATAAATTTTCTCGAATAGGCTGATAGACATAATATTTTAACGTTAGGTGTTTTTTTTATAATATTGAATAAGCAAACGAGCATGTAACTATGACAACTGACCATTTCCGCCCATGATCATCTGACCAACCCCAGATAAATGGGTATTAATGCGTTGATACCCCCCCAGGACTAAATTGGAACTCCTGGGATAAGTATGTATCCCTTACCAGTCTTACCTCACCCTTCAAACCAGAACTCAGCTGCGCTTAGCACAGCTGTTATTGATCCATACATTGATGAACATTGATTCATAAATATTCTAGAATAGGCCAAATGGCATATGATGTAGGTTCTCAGATATTTTTGTATAGTTGATGGTTGTAAAAAGCGATAGTACCTGTAAGGACAGACAGCCGGTGTCCACCCCGTCGATAAGCACTTCTCCCTCCACGATGGCCAGACGGAACAGTGAGGAGATGAGGGAAGATTTGCCCGCTCCCGTCCTCCCCACTATACCCACCTAGAACGATAATTTCCATGTTATTACATGTGTTCGATTTAGTCTATTTATTTACGCATCATTATGCAAAGTATAGTGGTATCTGATCAGCATGATAACTCTGTAAGAGTATAAATATTTACGCGTTACGTTCTTGGACGTGTAATTATATAGCTTTGTTAAAAGTTAACGGGGAAATAGGGGGGAGTCAGGGAAAATTAAATCCGTTAGTATCAGAAATTATAATACCTAGGAAGGAATTTTCGGGTAAGCATTTTTGAGAATTAAAAAAAATAAATTTGCCTTAGCTAAGTGGGTCAGTAACCCTCTAACCCTTCCCGAAACGACATTATATATTTACTAATCATAATTTCAAAAATTGCAGCAATAACTCCAAAAACACCGTCTATAGTAAGTTGTTACTTGTTTTTTATTCATTTAATTTTTAGGTTAATTGTTGTAGCCGTCTAGTTTTTTATACCTAATAATTTATTTAATTTGATTAGGTAGCGTATGATAAAAAATAAATCTATTTTATTGTATTAATAAATTTGAGTAAATGTTGTTTTAAATGTTTAAAAGGCATCTAACAAATTCGAATCGAAGTTTCATGAGCCGACTTTTAGACGGAAGACAGCTGTAATGAAGCTGTAAATATGAATGTGTTCAGGGACGACTCGAGATCGAATCGACGTCTCATCTCATTCCGCGGTGACGTAACGTCTAAGATACATGGATCATGAATAATAAATGTTCATTCATTCGTGATTAATGATATTAGTGACTCTTCAGTCCCCCAGTTGTGTGAAGAGATCCTGCCCAGCAGTTAGAGATAAAAAGGGTTACGGCAAAAAATAAATAATAACAAGAAATGTTTTCACCTTCCATCCACTTTCAATGACCAAATAAAGAAAAAAATTTACAAGAACTGTTTTTAGGTTAACCTTGAATCCATTTTCTTTGACGAAATTAAGAGGCCAAAATACAAGGACTGTTTTTATGTTTACCTTCCATTCACTTTTGATGACCAAATCAAGAAAAAAAAATGCAAGGACTGTTTTTAGTTTTACCTTCCATTCCCTTTTGATGACCAAATTAAGAAAAATAAATACAAGGACTGTTTTTAGGTTTACCTTCCATCCACTTTCAATGACCAAATTAAGATTTTTCAGCACAGGCAGGTCTTCTGGCGTGTACTTCATGTAGCAGCCGCGAAACTCGAGGTGGCCTCTCCAAGGCCAGCCTTTTGGCGTTTCTTTGGCTGGAACAAAATATATCTTGACGCACTGTGACGTGGAAACGTGTCTTTCACACTAAGAGGTGTTATGGCACTTGTATTAGGGATGCGATGTTTTATTATTTTTCTTATCCTTTTATTGCAAGAGAAAATAATGGGTAAATTGTTTTATACCAGATCACGCACGTATCGATTTACATTTAGTAATCAGGTCAGTCTTAGATAATGGTGGGGACCTTGGGTTTAGAAGAATTTGGTGATCCATTGTAATTTTTTTTAATAGTCTATAAATAATTAGAAAAAAATGAGCTCTTTTTAACTGATTTTGAAACAGAATTAAAATCTATCTGTTTTACATTTTCATGTAAAATAAAATAATTAATACATTGTGTTAGCCCCGTTTGGTCGAGGCTGAGCCCGGTCCTTACGGTAAAAACGGAAGTACTATTAATCATTTAGGGCCTTTTAGTTCTATACAGTATTTTTGAATTTGGATTTTTTCTTGGTACCAACCTCCCTTCTCCCACTGCGGCTCCCTCTCGATCTTGGTGTACTGCAGGATGCGCTCGACGCTGGTCATCTGCGAGATGACCTCGGCCGTCTGCCGCACGCCGAACTGCAGCATCCCCGTCAGGATCAGCGTCTGCGAGATCGCCAGGCCCACGTTGCCCGAGAATATCGTTTCTATGGACAATAGCATGAGATATAATAAAATTAGTGGAGAGGATCAAAACTTTCAATTTTGTTTCTAACTCTTACTGCGTATTTATTTTTTTGAGTAGTCATTATTTCAGTTAGTTGAACTTTTTAGGACGCAAGCGACCAGTCTCAACAGATTTTTATTTAATTTTCCAATAACAGACAAACTTCAAAGAAATGGCGAGGATATAAAAATGTGGTAATTTACTTGAATCCAAAGGATAAAAAATTGGATCACTATATGTAAAACAAAATAAAAACACACAACATACAATAAATCATCATGAGTCAAATTAGTGAAGTAGTCACCAAGAAATCTACTGAACAATAGCTTGCATAAACATGAAGAAATTCACTAAAATAGTGTACGGAAGGCACTTACTGCTGTCGATGACCAGGAAGGCGATGATGACGATGGCGAGGTACAGCACGCAGATGAAGTCGAGCCAGAAGCCGAGCGTCACGCCGCTGGCCAGGTAGCTGCTCCACGTGGACGTGTGGATGTCCTGTCACAACAAACAGGCAATCATATTTATAAAACAGTAACTAACTTCACACAAGTTACTTTTAGATAATCTTCTGTTAGTCAATATAGTCATGGAAGATCGTTAGGAAAAAGATAACTGATAATAATTTGGTTTGAGTAGGGAAAATGTTTCTCCCTTCTTTCTGTAATAGATATACAATTTTAAAAAGAGAAAAAAAAAGCGTCACGTTGTATATTTAATATTGAGTGATTTTATCGGGGCGGCCGACAAGCTTCATTGAAATATTGTTTAAGAACTGTCAAACAAAACAAATCGTGTAAGTCTTCGAAAAATGTGACGACCCTCGTCAAAGTATTATATGAAAAGTGAAAGAGAACAGAAATCAAGTAACAATGAAATAAAAATTACAAATGTACCTAAGTCTCTGAAAACACACATAATTTCACATAGTCAATAAATAATAATACCTGGAATCGATCAAACTCTTGAATCAGCCGCTGCTGGGCGCCAGCGGAACGTATGGTGCTGATGCCGTTGAGTGTAGCCGACATGTGCGAGAACACCGGACTGCGCGCTGTGGAATATTATAATTCTGTCATCAAGCAGGCTTATTTGAAAAGAGTGAATGAAGGACATAAAAAAAAATCACGATTTATTGTACTTTTTAAAGTAAGTTTGAAAGTACCGAAATTTTTATTTAAACTTGTAGTGAAATTTTCAATATCGACTAAGAAGACTGTCCCCAGCCCATTTACTGTTTGCCACGACACAGAGGGTACTTGCTATTAATGTAGCTTTTGACTTTAAAATATGATGAAGCTAAAAACTACATTATTGAGAGATACTTACTCGTGCCTTCCAATCGTTTTATTGACTGAGCTGACTTCAAATAGATTTGCAAGATGGTGTAGAAGAGGAGCAGGATAATGGTGGTCGGTAGTAACGTCCAGATCAGGGCGGCCGCGTTCAGGGCTAGGATACTGAACATCACGAGGTAGATTTGGATACACTCTAGGAGGAACCTGGGTAGCAATTCGTCGAGAGCGCCTATGTCTTTTGAGAATCGATTCAGAATTCGGCCTGTAAAAAGAAATGTAATATAAACACATCAAAAAATTACTCATATCGACGTAATTTATCGTCATTCAAGTTAAATAATAAAAATCCTACTAAATAGATTAAAAAAAAATCTAAGTTCTAGTATTTATCGAAATGGGCCTTGTAACTTCTTTCAGAAGCTTTTGCTAGTTATTAATTTATTGTTTCATCATGAAAAGTCATCCTGCATATTCGTAAGACGTTATATTACAAAAAATAACAGTAAATATTAAATAAATCAATAAAATCATCAAGTTACCAGAGGAGTTGGTGTCAAAGAATCTCATGACACCACGCAGCATGCCGTGGAACATATCGTTGTGGAGGTTCCGGGACGCCGTCATGCACACCTTGAAGAACATGAACGCGCGCGCCGTGATGAAGAAGATGCAGCACACGATCAGCGCCGAGTACACGTACAGGTACTCCGCCGTGTCCAGGGGGCCGATGGCCGCGTGGATGTCCAGGTCTGGTGGTAGACGTTAATGTTCATATTACCAGGATCTGACGGCACAGTGTGGTGCGATGATGGGTAGTTTTACTTTTTATATAGTAATGTATATTGTTTCGATCAACGAACAAATTGTTATCTACAGGGTGTCCCGTAAGTAATGGACCACCTTGCACCCACGTGTAGGTCACGCAAAGGTCTACCAGAATATCTACTTTTAATATTCCAAACCTTCATGGTTATTGAGACATTTAAATTTTTGTAAAATATCTCAATAATACACTTAGGTTCAGCTCCTTAAACTCCAATAACAATACATCCAACGTTTGAGCCGGGAATAAAATTTAATAAAAAAAAGAAACAACAGAAAGAAAGAAAAAATGAATTATATTTAGCTCTTATTTAACCGACCTGGTTTCATTTCAACTCCGGAAAAGTAGCTCGCCACACTGAACGTGTTATTTGTTGGTGTTGCCATTGCATTTTCATAATCCTTGGAAGTAATATTGTTAGCCTTTTCTTTTTGCGTTGTTACTTCATTAGTCCTGAAAAATCATTAAAGATCATACCGATAACCTATCCATCCTTTTAAGAAATCAGTTAACGTAATGAAAACTTGAATTACCATGATAATATTACTGACAAAAAATCAAGTAATTTCACGGGATCTTCAAGAAAAAGCGAAATGAGGCAAAGTAATGTATAAATACATATATACCATAAAGTGATCTAGTACCTGCAGATTTGTAGACAAAATTGGACTAATAATTTTAAAATTTCCCAGAACTCGACTTTGTAATCGAGCAAGAAAGAATAAAAATGCTTCTTAGAACGTGACCTAGTTATCGTAGGTAATAAACAAAATAGTTTTCAGAACATAACCCAGTAATTTCTGGTAATAACTATTTACCAGAACGTAACCCAGTAATCGTCGGTAATAATAAATTATAACATTTACCAGAACGTGACCCACCAATCGAAGGATAAAGCTGTAATCAGAAATGATTATGACAACCGCTTACCAGAACGTAAACGCACCTCCTCCTCTATCTCCTCGCTCGTTGCCGCACGTCGACTCTGTTAGGGGTGGCCGGTGCGTTATCGATAGCTAGGGATACAAACGTACCAGAGAACGTGACCCAGTAGTCGCACAGCGTGGCGATAAGCTGGCCGACCATCAGCAGCATCACCATCTCCTGGAGGGGCTCGTTGCTGCACGTGGACTCTTAGGAAAGGCCAGCGCGTTGTCGATAGCTAGGGATACAAACGTACCAGAACGTGACCCAGTAGTCGCACAGCGTGGCGGCGAGCTGCCCCACCACCAGCAGCAGCACCATGAAGGCGAGCGGGCCGGAGCGGCCGCCCGCGCGCAGGTACGCGCCGTACACGTGCCAGCCCATCGAGCCCGACTCGCGCGCCTCCTCCTCCATCTCCTGGGGGGGCTCGTTGCCGCACATCGACTCTGTTAGCGACGGCCGGCGCGTTGTCGATAGCTAGGGGTGGGTGCAAACAAATATATTTTAAGGGACATCGTTGACTCTGTTAGGGATGGCCAACGGGTTGTTGATAGCTAGGGTTGGGTGCAAACAAATATATTTTAAGGTATAGTGGATAATCGAAAAATTATAATTAATTGGCTATGTGAGTATTTTTCGTTGTCGATGGCTGGGTGACAAAGACAAAAATATAAGGGGTATTGTGAGAAATTGAAAACATCTAAATTAATTACCTATTTTTAATTTTAAGAGATTTTTTTTTTGTTTACGATGGACGTAAATAGTTAAGATTAGGACTTACTCTGGACGATGTTCTCCTAGACATTGGTAGTGGTTTCTCGTCTTCTTTTTCATTGTCATCTTGAGTGGCGGAGAGCAATTTCGCGAAATCTGTACCGGATGTCATCAGCTCATCGTATGTTCCTTTGGTTTCCACTGTCCCCTGTTATAGGTACATTTTTCAATATTAGTAAATAATAAATGTAAGATGACTATTACAGCATCAAAATGTTAATATTGTTTTGCAGAAATTCCTTTGAAAATTAATTATGTTTTATGAATTTTATTATTTGTAAGATAAAATTTAGGCGTATTTTAGACAAAGAGTAAATAGTACCTACTTTTGAAATTTGTATGAAAGGTAATTTTATTATGTAAAAAATAAAATTACAATTATTTTTTATGTAATTTGTATGTATTGAATATTTATTAAAATATTTTTATTGTACACATTTTTATCGTGACTCGAATAATGAACACTCTATGTATAAAAGCACTTGTTACTATTTGTGTCTGTACCTACTATTTCAAATGGCTGAAGTAAGTTTTTGGGGAGTGAAAATTACCTACAATTATTTTTAACGTCGACGTGAAATTAAAATCAGAAAGTGAAAATTTAAGTAAAAATTTAAAAAGAGTGAAAGGTCACAATGGATCACGTGAAAAAACGACAAAAAACCTGACTGCTTAAAAGGAATTGATTAAAAAGTAAAAACAAAAGCTCTAGGTGGTGACAAACATAGTTTTGTCTTTTTAAATGTAAATGTTGGTAGGTTTTTATAAATTTTTGCATATGTTGCTACATATTATAAAAAAAACAGACATAAATACATACAAACAAACATACATCGACAAAACTACCCTCCTGACGCAGCCGGCTAAACAAGACAATCGTATTACCCTCCTGTAGCAATCAGTGAAACACTCAGGCTGCAAACTCACATTGCTCAATATGACGATGTAGTCAGCGGCCTTGAGGTAGTGCAGCTGGTGCGTGACGAGCACGCGCGTGGCGAGCCGCAGGTGGCCGCTGATGCACTCGTCGAACAGCTGGCGGCCCACGTGCGCGTCCACCGCCGACAGCGGGTCGTCCAGCAGGTACACGTCCGCCTGCACACACGGGATGTATGTACACGTGTATTTCCCGAAGTTGGATCCCCTGACCATCCTGTCCGTCAACCCAACTCGAGTCTTGCGCATTAAAACCCCAAAACATCGGCCCACAGTACCAGCGGCAGTTGACCCCTTGAGAATTGCCCGGGAAAAGAGGGACACCTCGAGACCCACATTCCGCACTCTCGGAGGCCCGAATGTGTCCGCAGAGTAGGACGACCACTTTCCTTCCCCGAAATTGGACAAAAGACATTTATTTATTTATTTTTGATGCATGGTGACAGATTTTTCAATCTCCTTCTATGCTGTAGGTATAGTCCGCGCCAAACTTCGAGTCCGGTCGGACGTTGTTTCACTTTTTTTGTTGCGTAGAACGCGGACGAACACAACCGTTTACGTATACGCGACTTGCTCCATTTTCGAAACGAACTTAAAGTTTGGCGCGGATTGGCATCTCCCATTTTTTTATGTTATTGATGTATCAAACGAGCATGCCGCCCACCTGATGTAAGTGGCCCCTGCCGCCCATGGACATCTGTAATCAACCTCAAATAAGATCACAGTCCTACCTGAGGTCAGTCACAGATGCGTTGCTACCCCTTGAGTTTGTGTCCTGATTTGAAGGGTGTTAG
>DWRC01000165.1:0-10083 GCA_018250675.1 Astraptes naxos | reverse complement strand
TCAGTATAGTAGGTACCTACTCAATAAATAATAATTAGGTAAAATAGTAATATTCATACGTTATGCTTGCTTCTTACTAATTGGAAACATTGTAGTTTATTGGCTAGTTTAATATATGACTGAGATTATAATATTATGCTTTGACGTCACATTTGCGTCAACTTCGCCTTACATAAAGCTCGTGCGGGTTATTTTTGCGAATTTGCAAATTGGCCGCCAATTTGAGCCTATTTAAAGCTGATCGCCCACTCTGGTGGAGTCTTCCCTCACTTTACAAATCAAAATCGGATGTATTAATCTCTACAAGATAGATACTACAGAGGAAGGGAATATACCTAAGTGAAGTACGGATTGTCGTTTTTGAATGTTTTGGATGATATTAAAATAAAAATGTTATGATGATATTAAAATAGTGTTTCGATTACGATTTGGATAAAATCGTTTAGAAGCAAGTTTGATTTGGAAATGTACTTTTTTACAATCATTTCACAACGTATCGGATGCTTGCTAAAATTTATTACACAAACACTTTTGAAAACTGGAACGACCTTTTTTGAAATAGGCTAAAATTATCATTTTTAATATCAGCTATGTTATTCGTAATCAGTTATCGTTTTCAGCCGTATATACCGTTCGATCATTCTTAGAACTTACTATTTAACAATGTTCGTGTAATGACTTGAAATCTCCGAATCAAGCCGAAACTAAACGTAGAAACGGTAGGCCTCCCCAACTCGTGCCGTTTATTTAAAGCTGGCTGGTATCATCAATCATGCTAACTGTCAAGAGGTCAAGAGGCGGTTCAGCCAATTGACCCTATGAATCACATCGCGTGCTCCGCTTATTGGATCCCACTGAAATATGACTGAGTTTATGCCAGATGTTGCGTATATCAAAGGAAACGTTTTATGGGTTACATTTCTTTATAGCTGTCCGCTATTACGAGGAAACTTAAAACAGGATGGGTTTTATGCACTTCTGTCTTCCGTTTGTGTGTTTTTCCAGACTGCGATAGAAGGATGATCGTTTTTCGAGAATGGATATACAGAGGAGGATAATCAAAACACGTAGGGTCTTGGTAGACTTCGTCGCATTGCGCGAAATGTCTTTCATCATTCGAACTTATCATACGAGTACCTACATATATATTTGAAAAAGATTTCGACGACAGAAATTCTTAATGAATCCTTATCTTTATCTAGAACTACGTAAAAACTTACACTTTTATCTAAATTAAACATATGTAGGTAGGTATTTGAGTCAGTCAAAACATGAAAAATAAACAGAATTAGTGTTAAACGAATGTGTCACTGTTTTATCTTTCCGTCTTCATACATCATAGTTTAAACAGATTAATTTGTGTGTTTTTCCTGATACCGCTGTTCTAGTTATTTTGGATTTTTTTGCCAGTAGGTAAATGTGTAATTCTGTTTGACTTTTACTCTCGGACTTGTAATTATATGCAAATTTCATTATACTTATCAGGTAAGTTATTTAGTTTATTTGTACCTACTATGTGCTCGTGTTTAATAAAGGCTTAAATAAAATTATTTCGTTATATTCTCAAGCTAAGAAATTAATCTCTACAAGTATAGAGAACTGAAAATTACATTGACTAGTTTTAACCTTGAAAAGGAATTGAAATGAAAGGACAGCTTTCCTGCGATTTTTTCTTGTTATTCATCTTCCGCGATCACTAACACTCACATTCAACAAAGAATGTACCTACCTAGTAAAATTTTGGGGAGGCCCATGTCAACCAATATACTTTTAAGAGCTTTTATGAATGGATATGGGGATATGGTAGGGTAAAAGCTGTGGTTACCGGGTTTGCTCAGACATAAAGTCCGTCAATGCCGGTGTACCTCAAGGCTCTGTGATCTCTTCCACGCAGTTTAAGCTGCATATCAATGACACGTTGCAACAAATCGGCAACATCCATTGCTATGCAGTTGACAGCACGAGAGATGCCCTTTGCAAAGGCTGTGCCAATACCTTTCGGATACACATGGAGACAAAATCCGACTTCAGACTGAAATCGAGCACTCTCTCACTATTAAAAAGAGCTAAAGCTAAACGCTTAAAGAAAATTAGTTTACGAAACTTAGAAATAAAAATAAAGGAATGTTTCTTTCCTTTTCCAGAACGGCTTCGTCTCCGCCCTCCCCTACCTCTGCATGTGGTTGTTCTCAATGTTCATCTCGGTGGTGGCTGACTGGATGCTGTCGAGCGGCCGGTTCAACCACACCCAAGTCAGGAAGATCATCAACAGCATCGGTGAGATCGGTTTACTATTATTTTTATTTCAGAGGCTTTCTTCATAGCAACTGACATTTGACAACGGCGCAATAGTTTTAGGAGTTTCAATTTTATAGTGCGAGACATTTTTTTAAAATTAAAGTTGCCTATTTACAACTATTGAATGTTTAGTTGATTGGACTTGTCATTGCAAGAAATGCAGTTTTTGCCAACCCAAAGACCTGGTTTCCTAGATCCTTTTAATTTGGTATTTGTTTTTTTTCATGACATCATTTATTTTTCAGGTGAATACGGTCCCGCCATCGGCCTGTTCATCGCAGCGAACACCGGCTGCAACCCCGCTGCCACCGTCGCCACTCTCGCCATCGGCGTTGGTCTCAACGGCGGTATCTACTCCGGTTTCAAGGTAATTTTAACTGTTTATACTAGTTTTAATTAGGTATACTAGGTTTAATGTTAGCTTTAATGGTTTCAAAATGTTTTTGCTTTGGTTCGAAGATTTGTTGAACGGTTTTATTGCTATAAAAGTATAGTATAATTTTAGTGGTTTCAGGATAGTTTCTGTTAGATCGTAATTCTTAAGGGTTTCAGGATAATTTTAATAATTTCATGCCAATGAAAATAATGATACGACTTTTAGTGAAGACGAGAGCGACTTTGATAAAGCGATTGTTGAATGTAGTTTTCACGCATTTGGTGCATCTTCCTACTGTATTTTCCAAGATAATAATAATATTAAAATAATATTATTGACGTTCAAAAAGAATTCTGTATGAATCTACTTTGAATAAAATATTTTTGACTTTGACTTTGATAGCGTAGCAAAAGGCCAGTCACATAGGTCGACGCCTTATAGCCTTTATTAGTAAGCCTCATGGAATGGTTATTAATGACCACGTAATAGTAAAGAACAAAGGTCGTCTTCGAATTAGATAGACCAGCCTGATGATGACCTGAAGACAACGGGAAGCTGTTGAATTCTAGGCGGCACAGGATAGATTGAAGTGATTCCAAGGGATTTTATCCAGTAGCTAATTTCAGAAGACAGTGGGAAACCGTTGAATTTGAAACGGTATAGTGAAGATTGATGTGACTCTTAAGAACATTATCTAGTAGCTGAACGGAACGAATAACATATGTATATGTTTTATTATCTCCTCAGGTGAATCATTTGGACATTTCTCCACGCTTCGCGGGTATCCTGATGGCGTTTACCAACTGTCTCGCCAACTTGACCGGTCTTCTCGCGCCTATTGTAGCCGGCTACATTATTGAGGGCAGGGTGAGTACTACAAAAATAAGATGTATGCCGATATCTAGAATTAACACTTTAAGTAATGGAAGGACTAAACGAGCTGGTCCCCCACGCACGTACTACATTTGCAAATAGAAATGCACTCTTATCTGAAGTCGGTCTTACTCTCTATAGATCTGTATGTATAGCTATTGACTTCTCCTGAGTAATTAAATGGTACGTATTTATTTAAATATTTAAACCTAACGATAAGGCTGAAGGGGGCTGCCAGATGGAAAGCCACCTCCGCCTATGGACATTTGCAACACCAATGCATCGCCGGCTTTGTTCACTGATAACGATTAAAAGTTTAACCCCTACTTTCGAATGTTGCCACTTTTAAACGCAATAAGTGCAACACACTAAATGTAGACACGGTTTCGACAGTACCGACTGTATGTGACAATGATTTTCATTTTTTTACAGCCCACCCAAGCGCAATGGAGGAAAGTGTTTTACATCGCCGGCGGAATTTACATTTTCTGCGCGACCTTCTACAACATATTCGGATCAGGTAGGCGGCAGGACTGGGACAACCCCGCCGAGGACGAGGCGCTGGCGAAGAAGGCCGCGGAGAAGAAAGCGGTGAAGCAAGAGAAGAAGGCCGCGAAGAACCAGAACCAAGCGGAGACGGCGCAGTGACGTGAAAGGCTAACGCTCGGCAACTGGCAACACTGAAACGCCTAAATGACCTGAATCTAGGCCAGATATTTTTACTTTTTAATAAACGGCTTCACAGTTATTCTTGCGTAACATCGTGAATCGGAGAATTGGATTTTTGAACTATTTGCCGAGCTCGACTTGATATGAGTTCCAAAGATATTCGTTGGTGAGACTGTTTTTGCAATATATCGATTTATAAAGTCGAATGGCACTCCCACTTTTTAGGCAAATAACTTATACTCGCGTAACGTTACCTGTTTATTATCTTTATTCAGTGTCTTGGTTGCAGTCTTTTTAACTATATAGGATTATTTATTTAGTTCAAAAAGTACGCAAGCGCACATCAATAAGGCTGTGATAAAATGTTATGTAGACTTGCTCGGAACTCGTATCGAATCGGCTTTTCAACTTGATATTTATTACAATTTTATTACATGTACCATAAAGTATTGTTTATTTTAATTTTAAAGCTTGATCGTATAATAGAGACGTGTGAAAGGTGATAATGTTGTTGGGTCCAAGATTTTAATGAAAAGTTACCGTCCAGTGACATCTACAACCCTCGCATATATTATTCCAACTTTTTAAGCGGCATTTCGATTCAGGAAGTTGTTATTGCAGATGCTCGAATACAATATTTCGAATAAAAAATGAATAACACTAAACTATGTCATAGACTAAAAGCCGTCTAAGTAGATTTTTTACTCTGTAACCATAAGAATGACTCCAATATAAATAATGCAATGAATAATTTTATATTTATTATACTTGATAAAATAATTATAATATAAACGATGACATATTCCTTACAACAATAGCATAATGAGCATAACTATTTGAATTTTGTATTTTTATTTGTTGACAAGTAGCGCCATTTTAGTCTATGCCTTTGAGTTAGTGCCAAACGGTAAACGAGTTGTGAAAACCCCAAATGGTTCGCTCGAAGCGAATGTTGTTGCATTAGTTAAGAATTGTTGTAAGTTGTAAATTATTTATGGAAATAGTTGTAGACGGTACACGCGTAGTGCTGTGCCCAGAGCGTAATGTGATCATTCTGTTATTATTACTATTAATATATATTGCCGCCACAGATGAAATATTTTAAGTGTTGCCATAATTTTCAATTTATGTAAGAGACAATTTAACACCCTTGTCTCGAACTTTTGGTTCTGAGAGTACGAAAAACATCACGTCATCGATAAATGTATTACAACTTCCCAATTTAAAGTTATACAAAGTATTATATGGCCCATAAGCACTTATTTTTTATCTTTTGCGTGCATCAAGTAAATAGATAACGAGCTTCGTAATAATGGTAGTGCATTTTATATCTTACCAAACTATAAAGGGTGTAATCACTACCATTTTTTTTCTGTGACAATGTTAAAAGATTTAAATGTGCCTTCTAAGGTAGGAAGTACAAAGTTCGAATGTGTTGAACACATCAATTTAATACTGAAAATGAACCTTTTTTTAGAACTTGTTTTTGTATAAGCTCTACTTGTAATACAAATACATGCAGAAAAATGATTTCTTTTTATTCACCGAACTTATCCCTACCACCTAGATATCCTTGCCAGATCTTCCGAAAAGATTTAATCCACAAATTTATAACGTTTTTACCACGAAGCACAGCCGTCTCCTTTTTTCATCATTTTTACCACGAAACCAGTGCTTCGTGGTTTTTAGTCTCACGAAAGTATAACAAATAAATACCTAAATAAGAATTTATTTCGTGACAAAAACGATATACCTAATCAAAGTAGTAAAGTCAAGTATTTCGATTTTGTGCATAAGATAATAAGTTTATTTGTTAGTAGGTATTGAACGTGGTTAATTTTGACAAAAATAACTAATTTCCTAACAATTTTTTTGTCTGTGACTGCAGTCAGGAATTAAATAATTACTTCATTAAAAAGAACTACTTCAATGTCTATTAGTTAAGAATAACGAACAAATTATAAATTCCAACGTTTAATACTACTCCATAAGTATAACATATTACAAAAAAAATATTTTGATTTTGGATTATTAATACAAAATAGCGATTCTTAACTCACGACTTTGCTGTAATGTTGCAAACTGAACGCACCAGTGCCGCTCCTGCACGGTTGGCCAAGCATTAAGCAACTGGAGGCTGAACGGATACAATCTTTCTTAGAATTTAGCACCGCCTCCTTCAGGAATATAAGCGATGACTCGAATGACATTTGCTGTAGCGGGGACGTCGACGCTTCCATGCCTTTACGGCTCATGGGCTCAAATATTCCATTATAGGTCATGTAGTCCGATACAAGTGATAAATGTCTCGGATCCACTGTGATTCCGTAAACATTAAATACGTTCTGAATTTCTTTTATTATCACTTTGTTAGCTGCTTCAATACCGTACGTGTTTGCGATCGCATGGATGTCATTACTGTATAATTTATTTACATCCAACAAATTATTGTATTTAAACATTTGAACAATGTTGATGCCTTCTGTTTTAAGGTACAAGACATCTTTCTCTTTATTAGTGATGGCGCGTTTGATGTGTTTTATTTCGTAGATCACTGACTTCATTGCGGCGTCGCGGAGGGCTTGAGATAGATCGACTCTAAGAAAAGCGATCGGGAAGAGTACAGTCAGCTCGCACCATTTATAATGTTTTGTATCGAATGTATAGTTTGTTGCACTAGATAAGTTTTCTACAACGTTGCTCATAATCTGACTATCTTCAGCGGTTACTTGTTCATCGTTAACCTCCATGATATCATCTGTTTCTTTAGGGCTGTCCTCTACTATCTCTGGTTCATCATCAGATTTCTCTTCCTCCTCCGATTCCGGATCTTCGTACTCTTGTTCTTCGGCACGTTTTTTACGTATCCTCACCTGAAATATACAAATAAGTGCATATCATTATAATGTAGTAAAGGATTAAAAGTATGATTATGAATTTAAAACAATGAAAGTGAAGTGTTACTAATAATAAATAATATTCCTTTATTCACAAAAAAAAACGGCGGCTGTCGCTAACTTTAAAATAAAGGCCATATTCATTATTTTTCCGAAATATCTGTCCCTTTTTGAACTAATGAATTTGAGAACGAACTAACGTTAAAATAAAAAGGATAAAGAGAAAATGTTGAACAAATATGTGGCAAAAACAAATGGCCTTACATCAGTATCATCATCATCGTCGTTGGGTCCATCTTCATCTGAACTGTCTCCATCCATATTTACAGTTTTTTCGGCGACATCTGGAGAAGCACCGTCTCCGTCTTCGTCCTCATCATCAGTTGCTGCACGCCGCTTTTTCTCTTTCTCAGCCGACCACATAACACCACAAGTTGTTTTAGCCTGTTTACGAATTACAGAGAACATCTCACTAAAGAATTTATTCTGCATATGCTTTATAATCTGAGGTGGTTTCACTGCATACTGCGTTTTATACTGAGTATGAGGTAAAAATGAAAAGCGCATAACAGTTTTAAGCTGCCTATTGGGATTGGTGGCTATCTCGCAATGTACATCAATCTTTTCAAGAACGTCAGATACAGTTACTCTGTTCATTTTTTGCCTAAGACGCTCAGCCTTCTTGTTCAAATCAGACAAGTCACTTCGGAATGGAATATCCATGCTGGGAGTCTTTAGTTTCGCTGAAGCTGTCATAAGAATTTCACGAAGACGAGGAATACCCAAGGTGACATTCATGTCACCACGACCAGCAAAGTGGAAAGTGTTCAGTGTCATCTGAGTAGAGGGTTCGCCAATAGATTGAGCTGCTAGCAATCCAACTGGTTCACCTGGCGCTGCCATGGAAGCCAAATACTTAGCATTCACTATCTCTGTGAACTTATTTTTCTCCGTATATTCACTATATGTGTTCTCCTGTCGATTTTTCAAATATGTTTGTGTGAGCTCATTCAATTGCTCATTTATGACACCAAATTTATATTCTGGTGAATATTTACTTGGAATCGGATCTGGGCAGCGTTTCCTTGCGTACTCTTGTTTTTCATCTTCACTTAAATTGCGCCACATTTTTTCTAATTCCCAGTAGTTCGGGTCTCTTGTTTGATCTGTTGGTTTCTCATGTAACACAATATCATTTTTAGCTAAAATGGAAAACTCTGTGAATGGGCTGTAACGCACTTTTTGAAATGGACAACCGTTTTTCTTCTTCCATTTTTTCAATGACTTTTGTGATTTTGCTATTGCCTTTGATTCATCCTCTTCTTTCAGCCTTTTTATTACAGACTTGCTTACGACTGCGTTTGAATTAACATCAAGAAATTCGAATTGGTTTTTATTGAAATATTGACATTTTAATACATCAAGTCCATCTTCCCCATATGCGAATTGTATGACACTGCTGTCAGAATCCCGAACTGTATGATCATAAGCGACACTTAGTCCTTCTAAATGTTTAATAAGGCATCGCTGTAAATAACCAGAACGACTTGTTTTGACAGCTGTATCAATAAGACCTTCACGGCCAGCCATACAATGGAAGAAGAACTCTTGTGGTTGAATGCCCGTCATAAAACGTCCATCAATAAAACCTCCGGCTCTAGGGGATATATCGTATGGTGGAAAACTAGGCAGAGACCTTCCAGATATCATTAGTGGTGGTCTTTTACCTTCCAACTCAATTTGGCCAAGTAAACAGGAAATCTGCATAGTGTTTACAGTCGATCCTTTTGCACCAGACTGTACCATCAATTGTAGATTATTATAAGGAAATTTTTCAAGCAAACCTTCTGATAAGCAAACAGTATTAATATTATTTGTGTACGAATCTAAAACACTCTTATATTGTCTATCCAGATTAGCTCTGAATTTAGGATCCTTAATAAGCATTTCGCCGATAGTTTCTTTCAGCTTTATTTCATCAACATCGACAGGCAGCTCTGTGGCTTTTGCAGCTGCAACTTTTCCAACTGCTCTCACTAAGCCGATAAAATTGTCTCTTTGTTTATTCGCTTCTTCGACAACTAGAATATCTTTGACTCCAAGAGTAAAACCTATCCATTGTAGATAAAATGTAAATACTTTGGAGAATGAACTTAAAAGTGCACTAGAGCTATCACCTCCATACAATTCGTACATACAATGAACCAAGCCATAAGGTGTGGCGCCATAATGTGTTTTATCTAAAACTCCACAAAGCAGTTCTCCTTTCCGAATGATAACTTCTGCTTCTGACATTTCATTTGGATTAGTGAAAGGCGTTCCACCAGCTTTCCAAGTTCTTGCTGGTTCCTTTTGCCAAGCTTTTGCACTAATTTTAGCTTTACCACTCAGTGAAAGACATGGTTTTCCTTTAGGAATGGTGTTGATTATAATTGTAGATAGAATTTGTTTCCCAGACCATAACATTATGGGTTTTAAAATTGTTGGAGGTAAAAGTTTGATTTCACCCTTATGATTGGACAACGCTTGGAAAACTAATTGTTGGTAATCGCTTTTGGTAAAGAAAGCTCCTCTGATGGACATTTTTACTCCTGAAATCACATGATCTTGAATCAAACCGCTCAACGGCGTACCATCTTTAGGTACGAGGTATTGTTTTCTCACTGACATTATATTGTATGCTTCACTTCTAGCTATTTCATTTTGGGGAAAGTGTGCATTCATTTCATCACCATCAAAATCAGCATTGTAGGATTTACAGTTGGCATAATGCAATCTCAATGTTTTTTCACCTTTAAGAATTCTTGCCCGGTGAGCCATCATACTAGGTTTGTGAAGAGAGGGTTGACGATTTAATATGAGCACATCACCATTAACTAAGTGTCGATGGACAATCTTTAAACCAGAAGACTTGTATTCATCAGGAGTGAGTAACCTTTTGGCTAGTGATTTTCTCTTTTGAATAGAATC
>DWRC01000164.1:0-10104 GCA_018250675.1 Astraptes naxos | reverse complement strand
CGAATTTAAACTATCCATTATGACCAAACGCATGAACAAACTGACTTAATTTTGCTTAAATTATAGTTTTTTTCCACTTTATATTAGTTTTGAAAATTCAATGTCCAAAGCGTACATGATTTACACTATGATGACGTTTCCATAGGTACATAATTGTATATTTCATTGTACACTGTTCTGAGAGGGACAGTCATCATTCTCACTCTCAGAACTTCATTGTCACACGTCATTTTCAATAAGTCATTAATTTTAACGTACATTAATTGTACATTTTCAATAGCTAATGGCATCGTTTGCCGAACTCAGAAAGAAAACGAAATATTAAAGGGAAAATACTTTTGTTTTTGTTTGTGTAGACTGCAATAAAATCTTAGCTTATTCTCGGACAGTTAATTTAATCCAATGCCAATCATGGCTCTTAGTTATTTATTTTTATTTAACATATATTTTTAAATGAATTCTTTCATTTTTGCAGTACTCGGTTTTACCACATAATAAAAATAGTTTCAATAGCTCGTTCTTAGAATAAAACAATTATTGTCGGTAAATTAAAAGATGTTCATACAACAACGAAAACATTTACTGAACCCTAATTTATCATTTAAAATTATTTCTCGAGACGTGGATTTGCTAAAAGAATATTCATTATAAAACAAGTTGGTTAATATTCTATTTCGCTAATTATTTTACAAGATTTCGCGTCCAAGGATAATACAAAGTAAACGAATAAACTATCCGTTAGTGACTTAGTGGGCCTTTAATGAATGTTAAACTAAACTAAAGTAAACGTGTGAGCACTCCCTCACCACCGCGAATAGTTGCTTAAACTTCAGGATGAAGCTCCACTTGAAATGGGTTTGCGTACGCCAATTGCTTTAATCTTAGACACTGATGAGTGCAGAGGATCTTGTACTAATTAAAATTCCTAGTTCGCGTTCAAAATTGCGCCACGCTCTGAAACCCCGCAAACAGAACTATCGTCACGCGAATCGGGCTTGAGCGAACTTAGTGTAACTAAACAAGATGAGATGAGTCTCGAAATGCAATTGAATTAAACTTTAATTATGAAGATGACTGAACTAATTTGGAAGTAAGTTAACTAATGGAGAACCTGTGTTAATTTCAGTTAAAGAATTTATAACATTTTTGATATGTACGAACAACGTTTTCATAAATGCGATTATTGGCATGGGGATTTATCGAATAACTTAATCGAATTTAACCATATTATGAAAGAGTAAGGCGTCAATTAGTAATATAATTTTTGACGATATAATTATTATGGCTCACTTAAAACACAGAATTTTATAAGAGCCTTACTATATGTACTTACTACTCATAGGATAGTGTAATTTTCAAACTACCCCGTGTCGCCTTCATTTTCCGTCATAAATAACAATTATCAATCTATCCACCCTGTTCTCAGATATGGCATAAACAGAATCAACAATTTTGAAATTGTATAAATTGTGCCTTAGAGATTCAACGGCTGTATTATATTAATCTAAGATATCGGTACGGAACAGGGATTCGCGTACTAATTTATATTCCACATAAGTTTGTGTTTGGTTCCAGACGAGCGGTGTTTTGATAGAGATCAACCCGCCCAAATTGCAAATGGCAGTAAGATCCGTATTTCTGCTATCATAAATATATAGAATGTAGGTAGTTATAAAATATGGTACGATATGCAGGTAGTTTGAAAATAATTTAAAACTCTAGGTATACGCTTTATGAGGGACCTATTTTTATTACAACAGATTTCTCGTCAGTCGAACGTATCGAATTTCTCGGATCAAATTCTGTTACAGTATTCGACCAATCATTCGCTCTCGAAGAATCTTTATTAGCTTCGTTTCATGCCCCCATTTATATTCAGCGATACTTCCTTCGGGATGTTACTGTGTGTGTTCTTATTCGACCCTGACCTCTTTTACTACACGGGTTCGAGTCACTATCATAATGCGACCAGAATTTATATTTTGCATAATCTAAGACGCCTACGTACCTAAAAAAGTTATTATTACGTATATCCTCTTAGTAAAAACCAAAACCAACCCAGAAGGTCTGTTTTCATTTGGTAAATGTAACAAAGGAGCATTCTTCTAATGAACTAACAAGATATGTCAGCTTTCAGTCAAATTTGAAGGTGAAAAACATATTAGGAAAATTGAGGGACGTATAACAGTTTGGTGTTCGACTTCGGCGGCATCGCCGTCACGCCTATTTCTGCCTAATAACAGCAATGTTAAGCACAGCTGTTTTCCCTTAAAGTGTTTGAAGATACAACTCTTATCTGGGGTTGACCATAGATATCCATGGGCGGCAGTGGCCACTTACCACCATTTGAAATGGACGCTCGTTTGATACTTTATTATTAAAAAACAATTAACCGTGAGCCCTAATTGCAGCCTATAGACAACTTAAAACAATTTTTAAAAACGACAAATAAGACTAGATTTCTCCCTGAAATTTGATGGAGCAACATGATAATATGTCAATATCATCATGCAAAACATTCTGGTAATAATGTGGCCTCTGTCGAATCGTAGTAAATTTTGTGTTTCCCGATATGATGATGTAGAAAAGGATAATACGTGATTCGAAACGGAGATTTAGATAAACACGAAAGGTGGGTTATGGAATGCGTCGTAATGCGACCATGACCCATTTCGGCACAACCCAAACGGCCTGGCTGTCATACTTCCGATCCTGCGCAGTCTGGAAGTGACTTACGCATCGCCGTAAAAAATAAAAGTTTCGTCCGCATACTAAAGGTGTTTTATGGTCTTAATAAGTCGTGAATGGCGACGCTTCCCGCTTTTGTGTAATGGAATCTTGTGTTTATGCACTGATTAATGCCTCCGCGTAATGAGAATAGGTTCTTTATTGTTCATTCTGTTGGAATGCATTGCTTATAATTTTTAACTTATACATTTGCTAGTGTTTTGTTCGATTTTGCTAAGGGTGTCGAAAATGTTGTAATTTTTGTTTTATCTCCTTTATTTTGTATAAATGAATAATATTTATTTAGATACTTGAACGATCAGTCTTCGATCTGTGTGGTTAAATCAGAAATAAAATTCCTAAAAAAATCTTATACTAACTATTGTAAGTAGAGAGGGTACACAAAAAGATACAGAATACAGCGAAACACAAAAAGAATAAACGTATTAAACGTGGCTAAAATTAAAACAAATATTTATTACATTTGAATAGGTACATCAAAATTAAAAGCTGAACGTGCCTTTTGCAAAGATAAAACAAATAAGGGTTATACAAAAACCCTCCCGCATTGTTTTACGTTTTGTGTGGCAGGAATAGAGATTTCCCTCGTCCTCGTGTTGTATTATGTTTCCATTAGATCTTGTTGACTTAACCCTCGAAAGGCTTGGTGACTGCGGCGAACCGGGACTTTTTGACCGCGACAAATACTTATCAAAGTTTCCCCAGTGCAGGAGCACGAAGAGTTGATTTATTTCCATTATTCTTGAAATTGAGCCTTACATTAATAGCATCATAAACCCGTAAACATCGCGGAAAATGTTTTCCCGAGAATGTCTTTTTATGTATTAACGTGCTTACGCATGAACGCCACAACCATCCAACTTTTTCTGCACCAGCAACGGGATGAAACCGTAACGACCGATGCAAAACCTGTTCGACTCTGCAGAGATATCTCATTGTATGACAAGGCAACTCCGAACCGATGACCCACTGACCCAATTCACGAATGCAGCAGTCAGCGGATGTAACCTTAGTTGTTCCGCGTTCTGGCACCGGTTCCAAAGCAACTTGTCCATATTCATGTTGCATGAATCAGTGTCGTATTTTGATGTATTTTCCAATAACGCAAGTGTTTCTCTGAAATTGTCCGTCTACTTTAAATTGGACAGTTGTCTTAAGCGATATTGACTTTTTTAATTATATTTGTCCGGGTTAAGTCCCTTTTGGACCCGGATCTGTTGGGTTATATCTTAATTGGATTTCTGGAAAGTTATAAGTTCTTTATTTGTCTTTGCTTTCTAACGATTAGCTTCTGACCATCTGTCACAGTGTTTATTCAGGCAAGATGATGTTTTTTTAATTTGTAGGGAGAACTTGAGAAATCGAAGTAATATTGGACAAATTTTCTTCTCACCTCTAGTATTATGTTTGGAATGTTCGGTTCATTTGGAAGTGAAAACTACTTGTGGCTTCAGAACAACGTGACTGTATCGTGTGATAATAGAGGTAGTTTTAATTTTCAACTATCATTTAGTATTTAACGATTTCTCTGCGAATTTCCTATTTAAATTCTGCTTCATTTGATTCATTCTTGAATCATAACTTTCCTTTTTGTCTCGCGCTGGGGTGGTAAACATAGAATTATTAATACCTACATACAATTCATTGGGAGACACATTAATGTGAAAGCACAAGCACTCCACAGGACCTGTAAAATGTTTCGCTAAACTAGATGTGATGATGTGGCTTTGGCAGGAGAGCACCATGAAGTCCTCGATGCGCGGGGTGCGTCAGGATTAAATTCCAGCCTAAAGCACTTAATATGTGTAAATACAACTTCATATAAACGTTTATTTTTATGTTATCTACTCAGATGTCGCTAGCAGAGATTTGATATTATTCAAATGATAACTATTTTGTCCTCAGTAAATTCAATTTATTATTTACAAGAGTCACAAAACTCAACAAAACACTCCACCGGCAGAGTGCAAATCGTTTTAATTGCTTGTTATTTACAGCGATTGTCTACATAGATTGGAAGCTTGGAGATGATACTGGTTTGAATATTCCGATACGTCGATACCGATTAATTCTAATGACCACTTGTATATAAATCGTGGTCCAGTTTCTAAAACATGTTGACTGGTCATGTTTCTTTTGTATGCATTGGTGAATTTTTGTAGGTAATTTTGTAAGAAAAAGCAATACGTTTTAATTTTTATGATGGTAAATTTCTTTTTCTTCTATATTTATTTGTATTTTATAGATACTCTAAATATTGAAGGGTCGTTCTTTCTACCTTTTACACGTTTTATTTCTTACTGCTTAGATTCTCTTACAAAGTACCTATTACTTCATAATAGTCAAGTAACACTAGACTATAAACAACTGAAAATAATATTTATCTTGTATGACTACGGTGTCCTTAAGAACTCGCATAGTAGGTATAATAGCAAGATACGTTTACTACCTTTTGTCACGCGAATATACTATTGTTACCATATTCATACTTTCTGTTATTTTTTTCATTATGCTTGTTCTCTATAAATGTTTGACCTTTCAAATATTCAGCTCGTTGTAATCATGAAAAATTTCGACCTTCACATTCGGAAAAAGAGCTATCATTTTCAAGAGCTGTTGACGTTTGGCCTTTGTAATTTTTACATGTCGAATAAACTTGTTGAAGCATGTTATTAAAAAGCTTCCAATGAAGCGTGCTATTAAATTTACCTCCCACATAAAAAATCATGCCGTCGAAACATCTCACCGATGGTTCGTATTGACAACATATATGGAGATATATAAAAATACACTTTTCATTTTCCTCAAAGGAAAAAGTTTTTTTTTCTAGTAGTCAGAGATTCGTTTCCATCCTTTATCTTAACATTGCCAACTTAGTAATTAAGTATGTTTGAAAAACTGCTCCGAATCGCGGTGCATTTGTAACTGGGTCAAAGCATTATCGGCAAAGAGAAAAGTCGCGTCGCATGAAAATGTAACCTTAACGCTTTGCAAAAGTACACTTTCGACGTATACCTAAAAGAATACGATTATTCGAGCGCGAATGTCAACGCATACTGTATAGGCCTACTGGGAAATCAATATTACGCGGTAGCTAACAGAATTTCGCTTTATCTCAAAACTTAGTATTACTAAGTATAACTATTATGTACCTACTTTCGTTTATTATTTCCGGAAAATGTAGTGATTTTAGAAAATATTTCCCCTGATTATCGAGGCGTTTCATAATACTAAGGACAGTTGCCCTAAATGTCTTTTAAGGTTTTTTATAACTCTTGAAACTATGTTTTATAAATCTATTCCTAATTTAATGTATTATGTAGTATAGATAAACGTGGAGCTGAAATATGCGATGCAATGAGAATTGGTTCTTTTTCGGATATTCCGCACAATAGATGTTTTAAAGTAGGGAGTAATATCATAATAATGCAATTGCAGGTAATTTATTATTATCAATGCGCTGAAATTTAATTTAATGAAACTGAGCCAATTATGTATATAAAACTCTGTTAGCTTTGAAACGTTTGTGTATTATGATGGAAAATATTGGCAGATTCACAAATGGGTAGATGAATGAGTGAGAATTTCTAAAAGACAAACATCAGCACAAACGAGCGCGCTCATATTGTTATAATAATTCACGCCGTTTCGCTTACTTATGAGTGATCTTATTGAAACTTGAAAAAGATTTTATCGTTTTTAATATTTATCTACGATAGAGCCAAAATGAAAGAAGTAGATTTGTTCTTGTCATTTCGTTCGAGGGTTACGAAATAATAAATTAATTATGCGATATTTAAATGTAGAAATTACCGTTACGGGTTCAAACGACGCGAAATTAGCGAGGATAATTTGCGATCCCAAACGAAAACCGCCAACATTTTTATTTATAAATCTCGTAAAGAAAAATATGATGGTAATAAAAAGAACCGCTTGCCATTTTCGCCATTACTCGCAAGGTTCCCTTTAATTGTCGCAGGCAATCGGCGAGGCGGTGGCAGTGGAATTTAATGAGCCACATTCGGGTCAAGGGTAGCAGCCCCTGCGAGTGATCTGTGTTTTTGTATCGGTGTAATTCAGCGGTTCTTAACCTGTGGTCCCCGGACCACTAGGAGTCGCGGGAAACGCCCAAAGTGGTCCGCGGAGCCATCCGAAAAATATTAAAAAATTAGGAGTCGAAACAATGACAGGCAAGGTAGTAGAATTTCTTTGTACTTTGACTCCGGTTGCACCACCGCCACACTTATTTCTGCCTAATAACAGCAGTGTCAAACATTGCTGTGTTCTGGTCTGAAGGGTGTGGTAAGGGTGACAAACTTATCCGAAGCGTTCCAACTCAGTCCTCAGGGGTAGTAGCGCATCTGTAGTCAACCTCAGGAAGGACTTTGATCTTATCTGGTGTTGATTACAGATGTCCATGACTGGCAGTAACCACTTATCATCAGTTTGCTACTTTAGACTATAAAAAAGGCAAGTAACGAACGGAGATGCGACTAGGTTCGCGAACAATGTATGCGTGTTTTATTAAAAACAAACTATATTCACTTTCAATTTTACTTTTACTCTCTATTACTCACACCTTCAAACAGTGGGTGGTCCATGGTTAGACAGACATTATGTCAAATGGTCATTCATCACTAAAAGGTTAAGAACCACTGGTCTAATTGATGGTGGAAGTGCGAGCGTGTATTGGTCACCTTTCCCCATCTTCCCCTCGATTGGGACGGTATCTTGAGATTGGTTTCGTTTCTATGAGGATAGATTGCTTTGTCGATTAACGTTACGTAACAGTTCAACATATATAGCTTAGAGTAAAATTATAGACAGTTTGTTTCCGTTCTGAGTAGCTGCAATAAATTTTACTGTGATTTGTTATTTATTTACCAATTTACAGATCAGAAAGGAATATTAGGAACGATGAAAATGACAAAAAGTAAAATTTTGTGCGTTTTCAGTTACATTTTTGTTATAAAATTAAAGTAGCAAATGAGGATGCAATCCTCCTTACGGACATTTGTGATCAAACCCAGATAAGATAAGAAGTCCTGTCTAGGGTTGCCCACAGATGCGTTACTACTACTCCTGAGGGCTAAGTTGGAACGCCTCGGATAACTATGTCTTCTTTACCATACCTTTCAAACCAGAACACAGCATCGCAGAAAACTGCTGTTAATAGGCAAAAATTGGTGTGGCGGTGATGCCTCCGGAGTCAAACCATAAGGGGTTCTACCACGTTCAGAGGTGTGACAGTCGTACCTCATTGGTCGAATCGCACTGATTTTACCAGCTAACACACAATCGCACACTTATTTGAAAATTCTTCAATGTATTGAGAAATATTCACGCTACAACGCCTCTTAAACGTAAGTAATCTGCGAGAAATAAGCCGCGTCATTAAGTAGTGTTTTTGCTAGTGGGGAAACATTATTCTGCTCCGGAGTGTTTATTTTTTGCGGCGACTCAATTGCCCTCGAGTCCCCGGTGTAACAAAAACTGGAAAAGATATTACGAACTAGAAGACACGTGTCAACTCTTCACATTTTCAGCGGGCTTTCAAAAGCGAACATTAATTCACCATTACGAGAATCAAAATATAAAATGTGTATGCTGATGAAAAAGTTGTGTGAACACTTTATATATATATTTTTATTTGTCAGATATGTAGAACCCTTTATGGTTAGACTTCCACGGCACCACCACCAAACCTATTTCCGCCTAAAAACAGCAGTGATAAATGCTGCTGTGTTTTAATGTGAAGATTGTGGTAAGAGAGACATACTTATCCGAAGCGTTCCAACTTAGTCTTCAGGGGTTGATACCCCTGAATACTATGGTGGAACCACAGATGCAGTGATCCGCATCTCGTATTTGTTGTTGATAGCACATGTCTATGGTCGGCAGTAACCAATTACCATCAGGTTATCTACGAGCACGCTCTACCAATTAAAATAAGACGTTACACGAAGAAGTTATACGAAGCTAACCTAAAGGTCGCCTTTGATGTCGTTTTCGAGTTACAAAGTACATACGATAATCTCCGGTTTATCCCTTCAAACTATGCGAATAATATATCACGCATATCAAAGACTTAATTGGTTATTAACGGTAAATCTCTGCGACATTTACACAAAGAGCATCCGCCGCAAAAACTATCAACGGTTTCAAATGCACTCGGTTTCACAGTTGAAATTCTCTTTGAAGTTGAATCTAGTTACTGCAGATTTGAGCATAAAGTTTAGCCATTTCTTTGTTTTTGTTAGCCAATACAACAAGAAGTCGATCGATAAATGGCGTACACAATTCTGGCTGTGTTTTCTCCTCTTTCAATTAAAACAGTTTCCATAAGTGGAGTCTGGTAGCTAGGAAAATGGTTTTAAAAAATCTAAATATGTTGTAACTACTTTCAACATTTTTCCCTATAGGTACATTATAGCTTTAGATTTGGTCCATTATTGTATACTTACAGTAGGTATATGTAATACATACCTGTATATTATGTAAAAAATCAAAACATTTCTTTACGCGAATCTACTGAAAACATTTCGATATCTTCAACGCCTCCTCTGAGATTTAGTTTAGAATTTCTCCACACATTCGCACGTATATTCGGCGAGAACTTGTCTAACTCCAGCTGTTTGTTCGGTAGTTGGTGCCGCAGGGACTATAACAAACGGGAATTAGATTCATCGGCCTATTTACTAACACTAGAACGACGTACCGCAGTCTAGTCAAGTACCTCCGGGATTTCTGTAATTCGGTACCGTATACCTATTACCTACTATTCGGACTGTCCGCATACGTGAGATACCTATTTATTCACTGGACCTAACGCACATTACGTGTGTCTTCCGTGAAATTCCCAAGTTTCCTTTAGACAACTGAATATTTTATTCCATTACGGAGTATAAATATTCTAACGGACCGAGATTTCCGGTACATTTTATTAGGTGGTTTATTACCAGCCTATAGGAATAGGTAAAGATAACTTTTATACTGCATTGAATTGTAGATTCAAAGCGTAACTTTTTTAAAATTTCGTTGCATGGTAAAATACTATCACTCTATAATATAGTTTCAAGCTATTTATTTCAAGCGAGAAATAATTTGAAAATTTTAATTCGTAAAAAGTATTTGTAAAAATATATTTAATTCGTAAAAAGTATTTGTAAAAATATATTTAATTCGTCAAAAGTATTTGTAAAAATATATTTTGCAACTGAATATTGCATAAAAACCTAAATGCGACATGAGAACATTTTATAAATTCCACAACAGTTCCGACAGTTAGTACCTATAATAGATGGAACTATTAAGATAGATTGCCGAAAGCCAATTTCCCAGTACAGATATTAAAAT
>DWRC01000163.1:0-10110 GCA_018250675.1 Astraptes naxos | reverse complement strand
GTTATAAAGGAACAAACATCCATCCATCCATCCATCCTCACAAACTTTCAGCTTTATAATATTAGTAAGATTTATAATTAAAATATTTGCAATTCACATTTGTATTTAATAACACGAATAATATCAGTGAAAGGTTATTAATGTTATTATCCTTAAAGAATTGTATATCGTTGTTTTCCTGTCTAAAAGCCTTAAATCAAAGCATCGGAACAGGTTTCGAGGAAGGGGTAGTAATAAATTCTTCTAGGAACTGGGATCGACGCTCAAATTCCCTGTAAGGGACCATGAATCTTCCGTTTACGGCGATTAGAGTGAGATGAATGTATAGCATGTAGAGATTATCCAGATAGGGTCCGCACGCCCGCTCCACTCGTGTAAACCAGCCAAACCGGATCAAACCGACGTCTCTTGTCAGGGCAAATAGGTGTCATAACGGGGCGAGAGTAACACAACCATAGGTGTAAAAAATGCATTTGCGTCATCCTGTGAAAAATTCTCAGCTTCTGTCGTGACTCGTCGCGGTCTGAATACCCACGCGGCGAACGTTCCCGTGAAACGTGCGTACATAGCACTAAATCATGAAATGAACGTCAAAACAATCCGATTTGATTTCGCTCGCCAGCTGCAGTGATTATAAGTCAAACTTTTTCACGGTAGTGCAATCTGTCTCGTTTGAATAAGACGTTATTTACTTTTCACATCGAGACATGTTTAATAATAAAACATGCGATGTTTCGAAATTTTATACATACTTTTTCTTTAGCAGATGAATCATTTATTGGTAAGTCGATCGCTATTCAAGATCCGAGGCTCATAGAAGCTTTCTTTGTTCATTTCAAAGGCTATTCAAACTGGAAGCGGAATCTCTCTCTCAATAAACTTATAAATCGAGCTGTCAGTTCCTGTTCAATAAATTACAAAAGAGGGCAAGATAAGACAGATACCCCAGAGAGGATATTACAACCGGCTCAGGTAATAGAGATTGAGTTAAGCGATGTGTGACCGAGACAGAAGATACCTAGTAGTTCAAGTAACGGTAACTCGGGGTGAAAGTACACATACTCGTAATGTAATGTTGAGTCAAGTGAGCAAAGTTTAAACATTTCACTTATATGGAATTTATAATGGCTACGGAATCCCAGGCATTTCCCACTAAGGTCTACACAAACATCGTCTGTTATAGGTACATCGTTAAATACGAAAATGTTTGAAACTTTTATGAATTTGTAGAGCGGAATTAAATATTAATAAAACCGCCATAACAAGCACCCAAACCTATAAAAGACTTTATAACTTGAGGTCAACATTCGATTATTACTACCGAATGAATTTTAAGAGCATATTATATTCGAGAATGATCTTTATCTGAGTGTCTGAGGGGGCCACGGAAACGGGTTTTCGAGTTTACTGCGAACTTCATATTAAAGGTGAGCCATTCGTTTGCTGAACACGGGCTGGCAACGGCGTTAGTCGAAAATATGTAAATCGTTGTTTATGCAGTGGACCGTCGACGGAAACGGTACAGTCGACCATTTGCAATTCCACAACGATATTGTATAAAGCGGAGACGTCGCCATGAATAAATAAATAGAATAGATCCTGTATAGATTCGCGTCGCGTTCATGGCCGCGTTCCCAGCCGGCCATTGTTCTTTACGTAACGTGAACGTGACGCGAGCGACGCGATTTATTATGCTTACGCAGGTGCCGCGCTCGTTACTCGGTGTCGATTTCCCTGACTATTGTTCTCGCAATCTCGCTGCTAATCTATGCACACCCTTCATCGTACCTACATAATTATATTATTGTAATTGACTCACGCTATGTAAATCGTATCCGTTATTTTATTTATACGCAACTCAAAGTCCGACGATTGTTGCCATAAGATTGCGCAAGACACTAACTTGTTTGAATTTGGACATTGTTGACACGAACAGTTGTCAAATTACGTGTGAAATTCGATTTTACCATCCGAAATTTCGCGCTTCGCAGAAATATTTGTTTTTCGGCGAGTAGTTTTATATAGAGTTGCTAAATCGTTTATCTCCATTGTAGTCTTATTTACTTTTATTACGTCGCGAGGGACGTGTCTACCTACTCACATTTTATTTCGGTATCATAAAGAACAGGTTATATACGACCATTAACATTGAAGGTCGACTGTAGCGTGTAAATTATTATTTGTAACGTTGATAAAGAAATAGAATGGTTATAATATGCTATTTGCTACCATTGTTTATTTTCTTAGAAATATTTGCAAATGTACCTTCGTTTACGAGGCCAAACAATGGATGTGAGAAACAACACTAACGTTCCATTACAACGAAACAAAGACGTCAAAACAATCAGAAATATCCGTTAAGTCTACACGAGCATAAACACGAAAACTGATTAAAGTAAACACGGCAAAGGCACTCGCTCGCTGACATACGCTTTTCTTCTAATTAAGCCAATGTGATTCATGCGCTCGCGTGTCATTGACCTTCACGTAATTGTCGGCGGATATGCGGCTGTCAGGCCTTTGTGTATTTTATCATGTCGCTCCGTTTCACCTAAACAAAGATACACAAATGGGTCGTATGCTTTAAGTATACGACTATACATTGGCGGCTCTGATCAGTAGGTATATGGTTAGCGAATATTGCTGAGTCATGCGACTGTAACTTTGTTTTAAAGTTCATTTCGAGTCATTAGAGTCAGGTGGGTTATGAGATTGGGGTGAGTGTGTTGCATTCCGGCACGTTCGGCGAGGGCACCCCACAAAACGTGAGCCGGCGGCCTCCCCAGCCCCTCCCCTCGTTCCCGGGGGCCGCGCACCCCTGAATCCGCCGACATGCAAATTTAATATTGTTACTTTTATTCTGACTTCACAAGGGCACTGGGAGAAGTAAAGTATGATAAGAGCGTAATGTGTAATAAACGGCGCTCGTTCTCTAAACACGCAGATAGAAAGTTGTTTTATGCAAAACTGAACCACCTGAACGCTTTATGTAAATGTTAAATAACTGATATCTAGTTTCCGTTCCCACACACAAGTTTTAAGTGTGTTTGCCGTGTAGCCGTAAAGTAATAATAACTTTTGGAAAACTCTAACTTCATATGAAAGTTTCATTCGAACGTGATGGCGTAAACTCACTACATTACACGGAAATATGTAAGTTAGTTCGTGTATTTAGTCGGAGAATCATTCGTTGTATAGGTACAATGTGTGCGGAGTAAATTATTCCAATTAAAGTCAGTCTTGATATGTAAAGTAAATAAATGTCGAGTAGGCAGGTCTAAAGTACTTATGATAACAACGTGTGCACACAGAATGTTATATTCGTTTATCTAGCTCACACAACCTTGAAACACATACTCGAATGGTGCCTTCATCCTCCGTGGCGATGCATTTAACGGTAAATATGCAAAGTTATGCAAAATGCTCGACGAGATGGGCTCGAACGCGAAATTTGTTGCACGTTCGCTGGAAGCATGCAGATTGCTTCATTACCGAATTGTTCATCCTATTCATGAATCGCATTATTAATATTTATGATAACATTTACATACAATTACTTTACGGGTTATTAAATCAAGATTTAGATCCCATACTCGTTATTAACCTTACATCTTGTTTCATTCCTGTGTAACTCTGAACCGGTTTAATATTGAAACCACATGAACATATTGAGTTACAGCTTAATTACAAACAAAATGGTATAGTCTTTAGTAAGTCTTTTCAATCTAAATATTCTTCCATATGTGTTTAATAGATAAATAAGAAGATCTATAGATAGATACGCATTACATTGGTCTCGTAGTTAGTATATACCTTCGGTTTTAATACTTCAATAGGAAGCTAAGCTCCAGTTAACGGTTGAAATTAATATTAACCTATCCATACGTTTTAGTTACTATGATTTACTATAGAACTTTAATTTACTTTCAATGAACTAACAAAGGGTAACGTCAATCATAATGTGATAAACTATCATCCAAACCGTATCAATTGTACAAGACAATATCGTCATGGCCATATTGACATTATTTTGTTGATCATGTTAGTCATACTCTGTTCATAGTAAACCCGTGGTTTCTACATTTCCACTGACGCAGACGACGCAGGCGTTAATATACCCGTACAAAACATAATATAAACTGGTAACTACCGAATACTTATACATAGTAGAGTTTTACGCAAGTTTCAACTACTAAATATTTTATGTTACTGCCCAACTGACACAGTAATACCGGAGCTATGTAAGTAAAAATGTACAAAGGCACGTCTTCCAACCCAATACTTTAAAAGTATGTAGGTACTTTTATAAATAGACAATAGGAACAAAAGATTATAACCCTTTATCTTGCAGAAAACTCTTATATAATAATATTGTATGTAGCGGCCTTCGACTTTATGGTAATGCTGACCTCATACTAGTAATTATGTAACCAAATGACACAAGCAGATGCAAAATAGTCCGGTAATGAGTTTTATAAATACGTTAAAACCGGTCTTTGATTCTCTTTGATTAAATTTATTAACTACGCAAGAACGTTAAGTATTTCTTTTAATATAAGCAGGTGTAATGCCGTAAAAGATTTTAATGTGCCAATAAGAATTTGTTTTAATGAGTTTTGCAAAGTAATTGACTATCTTTCTATAGTTTATGAACAAGATCATCACAAATAACTTACTGCAAGTAAGTTTATATATGTTTAAGAAGTAATACAAAATACGATTTTGTTAAATTATTAACATTATGTATAAGAATTTTAGCAAAATCCTTCCAAGACTCGAAAATTACCTATAGGTAAGTACAGACTGCAGTACATATCTTTAGCTGAAAAACTACTTGATATTAAGACTTTTCCTGACCTCGGATCACGATTTAAACATACCTACTATTGATTCTCAGACCCTGAGGTTCCCGATAAGACCACATCCATTCCTGTAGAGCAAATTGTAACAGCTTACAAGCAAAGGTGAAACTCGTGCGCAAAATTTTGTTTAAGAACATTTTTAGTTCATTTTGTTAACATTAACTATGAAATTAATGCTACACATTAGGATGAGCATCATCAACTCTTTACTGTTCGATGCTGTCCATTGATCGCCTCTCAAATTGAGAAGAATTCAGGTCACAAACCATGTCCCATTTTCGAATCGTAGATTTCTGACATCTACGATATTATACACGTATTATGAAAAAGTGAGGCACGTAGGTTTCCTTACAATGTTTTCCTTCACTATGTAAGACTTCAATCAATTATGGTTATTTTTCCTGAACATCAAAAAGTTCACTCTTAACTTCCCAATTTAATACCACTAAGCTTTCACTACTTCTTATAAACTTTGAAGACAAACACTTAATATTAAACTAAATAATTTTATAATGTGTTCAGCTATAATTAATCAAAAAAATATTTAGTAATACTATAAGTAACGGTATGGTGGCAATACATTCTGAACAGGCTTCCGAGCCTCGCGTGCACAAATTAATGTTTGAAATTTTACAAGAAAAATATGTATAAAAGCAAAGCAAATATTGTCCTAGTCTTCTGTCTTTTTGTAGAAAGTCTATCTCAAGAGGTTAATAACGCAAACCGTTTAGAATATTGTAAAAATGGATAGTAATATTAACGTTTTATAATAACAATCATTTCGGAAATATCGTACACATAAATATTTGAATATTATTTATTTGTATACCATTTTCACAAACAACTAAAATAAATTGGATCCAATAAAGTAATCGTCAAATAGTCATAACAAAAGTTAAACAGTGACGTAGAGTCAAACAAACAAACTTGTGATAATCACCATCCCGTATAATTGCTGGAATAATTGATTCCAGAGTGGTAGAGAAGCGACATGGCGGCGGCCGACGAAACCAATTAAAATCAAATTGTTTGGTAAACAAGCGAGCCACGCCGCAGAAGCTTATCCAATATCCGAATTCCGTTTAACTGACACAAAGGACTGTCGCTTCCATGTCGCTTTGTACACGATGTGCGTTACTCTGCCTTTGTACCTAGTAAATGTACTACAAATTATTTTATACGAATATTCATTCATTGTATTCAACTTAATAACTAATTCATTACTTCGAACGGCAATAACATTTTATTTGTTTTGTTAACCTTTGCACACGATGGCTTTATACGAAGTCATTAAATAAGGCTTTAGAAAGTAGTAATCATAAAGTTAGTTAATACCACGCTATTAAACTGTGAAGGCTAAAATCCTAATGAAACCTATATACAAACACACATGATTCAGAATTCTATAGTCATTTCTTCAATGGAACCTATGTAAGTACTCGTATGTAAAGTTGGTAGACAATCTGTAAAGCGGGCCGCGTAATGCACTTTGGCCAAACCTTTATGATTCCCGTAACTTAGTAGGACAATAATCGGTTGATGTTATTCAAGAAGCTTTTAATATATTACCATAAAAGATACAGTACAACAAAACACCAGCTCGAAGCTTTGTTTACACGAACCGCCAGCAAAGTTGCAAACCAACCTTGGAAACTCGACTAGTTTCACATTGTCTTGTCCGCTGACAGGGCAGTTTTACGAAAGTGACCCAACTTGGGGATGAACAGAGCGAACTTCAAACGATCCGAACAATATTTGCTCTGAGCTCGTTGTTCACAACTTCCGAACCAATATAAAGTTGCCGGCCATTTGCTGAATACATTAATGTTTATACAGTGACGGCATTAAGGATTCGTTGCTTAGAAGTACCTCTGTATTGAACATAATGATCGCTTTGATCTAAGATCGAAGTAAACATATTTTAAATGAAAAAATGTTTTCTCATAGCATCCTTGTTGTAAGTGCACGAAAGCCACACAACGATAATTACACTAATACTTAAACGCAACAAATATCTAAATTTATAATTCTTGACCCAGGATTGAACCCTGAACTCTGTATCTTTCACCATTCTGCCTGTGCGTTAAATATTGTGCGAACCAATAGCTCCATACATAACGGTAACCAAATAGTAGGTAAATTAGTACATCATGAATAAATACATTATTCAAAAACTTGATTATGCAAAGCCATGCCGTTACAATGACTTATACGATAAAGCAATAACATACGAGTTTCAAGTTACGAGATGAATAACCGTGAGCGCCACCAACAAAATAAAATTACTATCATAATAAACCAGTTGTGCCCCTGTCCACCTTTCTTCATCTCCTTTTTTGTAAATTACAACTTTCTCCGTGCCATTTCGGATTTACATGTTTGACTTAAAGAGTAACTGATTAAGATTATTAAGATATTTTTTTCGACCTTCGTTACGACGTATGATATTCATCGTTATTCATTAACTATAGTACAGGTATTGTTAATTAAACAATAAAAGAAGATTTTTAGGCATGTAAATAAAAAAAAACAACTAAGAACTACACCAATAAATAACAAGAACCTAACAACAATAGGAATAAAGATACATGTGGCAGAAAAACACATTTTCTATACTTATCTTCCGTCCTTCCACATACGAATTCAGATGCAATAGGTTTTTAGTATTACATATGTAAATAGACTTATCCTGTTTCTGGAATCAAATTGCAAACCAGGTGACTTAATTTAAAGACTTCACAACTATAGACTTTACGAATATAAAGGTGAAAGTATCTAAAAAAATATTACCCGAGGGATTTAACGAAAAAGGGTGTGAAGGACAAGAATTTGCAAATCCACAAAAAAAAACAATCTCGAAAATAAAACTTCACTACACAAAACCATTACGTCACACATTTCATGTATTTACGTCACCCTTTCCATTGTACAACAAGTTTGTACTATCGTTTTGTATAGTAGTAGGTAAGTAGCGATTTCCCTCTATCGCTAGGTTCCCGTGATGTTCATCCCGCCGTCACACGCAGGGATCGTGCAAAACGAAAGCACATTTTATCAGGCTTTATCGTGGATACAATATTTTAGTCAAAGGACAACTTTCTAGTTCTGTTAACTGACACAATGGACGGACCCATATTCCATTTCTTGTCACTGCTTTTTATCATCTAGATTTTGAACAGTCTCCGACTGATTCCGCTTTTTACGGCTGATGCAATTTTATTCGCTACCTTGTAACAAAAAAATGTGATGAATTCTTGTTACTTAGGTATTCAAAGTAAACAAGGTATTAAATGAGTTAGCAAGTGACTATAAACTATAGCTTTCGCAATACGGAACATTATCGAGCGAAAAGTTATATGAAGCACACGAACTAGGCTCAAACACTAGAGCTGTTAGCTAAAACGAGAAAGTTTTATCGAAACAAGTAGGTAACTTCTGCCCAAACCGGCTATTGTGTTACGTAAAACTTTTCTTTGTAGCAACAAAAACTTTGTTTAATGTTTTGTCTGACGTAACAAAAAGTTAATCCCGTGTAAACGGTAAAATAGAGTCGCTTTGGTAAGTAAATAAATTGTGATTCAGTGTAAAGGAAAACAACATTGAGTTTCAGGAAACAACAATATTGTAATCGTACTAAAATTGGATTGTTCTGTATGTGGTTAGCAGTTGATTGGACAAACGATTTGCGTATAGAACAATTTCTGTATTTGGTTATCTGAGTCTATATTTGTTGTCAAATATGAACGAAATGAAAAGGGAAAACTAATAACAAGGAAATAAAATTTTACTGTGCTTTCGCATTTATTTTACGGGAAAATAAACAAGCGAATGGAATGGACTCAAATGAAAATAGAATGTTTTGTTTTGCTATAAAATAAAGGGAATGCCAGCTTTTGTGAATGTGCATCCAAAATCCGCCCGCCCCGGTTCATTAAGCTAATGCCGGGAGTTGGGACTCTTGAATGCACCCAATTATTGTCGGACGCGCCTGTCCGCAATAAATACATTCCGTGTAGTTCCTGACCCCGAACGCAACACTACCGGGTTTGTTTGTCGTTATTGTGTAAGGGATTTACGGTCTTCCCATAAAGTGTTACTAAAGACTAAAACTAAGCTAGTCTGTAAATTTAAATGACAATAAAGGTCACATTAAGCTACCTTCGCCATTATATTTAAAAACTCAATCAAATCGTCAATAGGCAAGTGTGCAAAGAGGTGGTATCACAAAAGATGTAGGAGCACACGTCAAGCAATATTGTTACCTTCGACAATGGACGTGTCTACTATACAAAACATTCATAAAATATTTTTTGAGTCCTTTTCAAGTTTGATTGATCTGACTGTTTGTTAAAAGTAAGTTAAAGGTACTTGTAATACTGAGACTACTTCCTCTGCTAAACATAATTATAATGTGAACTGTATTAGACAGAACAGGTGAGTAACTATTGCAATGTTTACATTCGTGTGTTTGGAACCTAGCCAACTTTTGCTATAGTTTATAGCATACATCTGCAATCCGCATGAAATGGAATACGCCTAAAAATGTTAAAAGAACTTACGTGTTACGAGAAAATCCGACGATGGATAGCGCTTTTGTAATAAATCTATCCGCGCTCAACGTTTCGCCAAAAAATTAATGGCCGAACATTTATCATTCGCTAATTTATAGCTAGAATGTTTGAAAAAATACTTGCGGTATTTTTGCTTTATTCTCTGATGATTTTCAAAATACCATTTTGTACTCCATTGATCATGGAGACACGTTATTGTGTACTACATAAAGGAAGCTTCATAAACGTTTGAGATGTCAATAAAGATCCATTAGCAGGTTGAATGGCGTGGAAACCTCATTAACATATTGAATAGACCGCACATGACATAAACCTACAAGCACAGAGAACTCACCCGAATGCCCTGTATCCTTTGCCATTAACACGGGGGTGGGGTGGGGCCCGCAAAGCCTTTGTGTAAGACCCATTACGGTCCACGGTAACTCTGTTAGAACATGCTAAACATGTTACACGTGTTTGGAAGTAGTGGAAATGTCCCACTACATCCAAACAAATATCTACAACTAACATCCTCATAATGTTTGCAGAAGATAACTTTTACCGCTTCATAGCACGAAAAATGTAACAGGTATAATAACCTTTTATAACTTGTTATTCCAGTTTCAAGTATAAACAAACGGAAATAAATTAAGGTAAATTGAAGCAACCCAAATATGTATGTTATTGGTATTATTTCC
>DWRC01000162.1:0-10136 GCA_018250675.1 Astraptes naxos | reverse complement strand
ACTTAGAACACAATATTTCAATACTACACTAACCAATATCTAATGTAACTTTGTATATGAGATAACCAGTAGCTGGAGTGTTATATTTCCTACTTTATCGTAATTGATCCCTGATAATGCCTATAAATATAAATTTACCATAACATGTCGTTTTATGTATTTCATTGTTACGGCTATCAACAAAGTATTTAAAAACGTCCTCACCATTCCAGTGGGCGACGGACCTCGCGGAGAAGCTGCTCAAGATCCACGACGAGGAGGTGGGCCGCCGGCAGGAGTTCAACACGTTGTTCGAGGGCCACTTCCTCCGCAGCCTGTTCCCCGGCATGACGGAGCTGCCGCCGGCCTTCGCCACGCAGGCGCCGCCCGCGTTCGACGCCCGCTTGCCCACTATCACGCAAGAGGATATCGATTTTATATCGAACGCCTTTCCGCTGCTCGCCGCTGACGTGCCTAAGTACGATATGGAGGCGACCGTCAAGTTCTTTCAGCAGAGGTTCGTATGTTATTATCGCTTCAATGTGTCAGTCTTTAATAGGTACTTAATGACTGAATAAAATGTTTGTGATTTGATTGATGATTGATTGGATGAATCATCAGTTCAGTGTGTTATGAGTTAAACAGTCTTACCTTTCAAATATAATAAAAACAACATCAGCCTCATATTCACATTATTCATATCTGTAATTGGTTATCACATATTTCAGGTTAATTGCATCGGAACACGAGGATAAAGATGTGGATACTCAAGTTGACCTAGACAAGTAAGTTTAAGTAATGTCAAAAATTGATTTATTTGCCATATAACTTTCTTTTCATCGCTATATATTTCGTTTTGTGTGCAGGGAAGACTTCGAATCGGAAACGGACACGGATTTCTTGAAGCTAAGTAGGCAAAGTGGGTCACAGAAGCAGAAAATAGACACGTCGACTACCTGCATTCCGGAAACGATGGCCGTTTCCACAGTGACTGAGGTGCGAACACTACCGGTTATACTGGAGACGGTTGAGAGTCCCCAGGAGTTTGTCGATTCAGAGTTTTACATCGAGGAGTCGCTACCGTCCAGCTTGGATTGGGGCCGGGATGACCGACAGGTGCCCATCGCAACCGTACAGATGGCGCCACGCGTTTGAGACCTTTAGGGACAGTTTGGTTTAACGTTCTATTATTTTTTTTCTAGAGAAAAAAACTCAGTTTTGTTTGTCTTTTCGACTTGGAATTGAATAGTTTGTTATAAAAAAAAAAGTGTATAATTGATAGTTTCTTAACTTATACTTATAAATAAAATTCAATTAGGGTTCGTTGAGTAAAGTAGACTATTGAGAAGAATAAAAAGAAAAGAAGTTCAAAAAGAATTCTGTATGAATCTACTTTGAATAAAATATTTTTGACTTTGACTTTGACTTTAATAAAAAAAGTATCTTCCACTACCTCTTCCCCTTTGGTAAATCCCATAAGATGTTCACTCAAGGTGATTTAACTTACGTTTTGTAGTTTTAAGATAATGTACGAGTAATAAAAGGTCTCATCCGAGTGTACGCTATACTAGTTATTTTTCGTTGCTCCTGTCTCACCGGCCCCGTATAGCCATTAGTGTAGTGTTTTTATTTACTTCCGTTGTACTGCTTTTGTCTAATAGCGTATCTTTGTATGAGGATTAAAAATAAGTCTATGTGTTGAGTCTAATTAATGTTTATTATTTTAGGACAATATGAGTATCGATAAATTAAACATCGAAAAATTACAAGACCTTTTAACAAAGCTATGTGGATTGGTTAGAGTTTGCGTATGTTTTATTAAAGAGGAGTTGGTCAAGCTCAAAAATGATATTGATGTACAAAAGAAGTTTGTTGAGGAAAAACACTTAGAGATAATAGATGAATGGGAGAAAAATAATGAACAAGTAGCGATCAGATTTCGCGAACAAACCCAGAGGCTAACAGTTGATCATGAATTAGAATTAAGTGATATGAAAGCGTCTCTTAATGAGAAGGATGATGTAATAAGCTCTTTGAAATCTGAGAAAGAAGAATTGAAAGTAGCGCACCAAAAAGAAATCGAAAGACTAGAATCGGAACATCAGGCTACTAAAGATTTGTTGGAAAAGGCTCGGGAAGAGTTAAAGATGTTTGAGAAGAAACTAGAGGACGCGGACGTTCAAAAGCAGAAGGAAATGAAGGAGTTACAGGAGAAGATGCACCAGGAGTACAAGGCGGAGATCGAGTCTTTAAGGTCAAGGTAAATTAATTTGCGACATGCTTATTATTGTGGTTTTAAGGGTTGATATTTATTACAGTATTGATTGAACATTTTCAATTTATACGATTATTTTATTATTATTTTGCTCACGCTTGATATTATAAGTGGTGTCACTTTTGAGTTTATATTTACTTTTTGATGTCAAATGAAAATATTTTTGACCATGGGCATTATCATTATTCGGAAATGGTTTTACGAATAACATAAAGGCTTGCGTTGGCTCAAAAATAAACAGAGAAACACGCTTTTGTGAAAGGTCGGTTTGGAGTATGTTTCATGTGCTTTACACATTCTAATCGGTGTATTAAAAAATGGGGATTACGAGGTTTTTTGGTAAAAAGTTCTGGTATTGGTTTGGGTACTATAATGTTTCAAAGTTTTAAAAGTGTGTGCAATGTTATTCTCTATTTGAAGTTCGTAATGATCATTCTTCAGAATGCTTTTGGTCGGTAAAATTTTTCAACAACATATTAAACTGTTATTTAATATGTTGTACTTTAATATATTCCTTATAATTGAATACAATTTGTCAAATAGGTTCCGGCTAGTAGCCCTTACAAATATGGACCGATCTCCATCTGAATCGAGCTTAGAGAAGATTGAGCGAACTGATATGATTGAGATCACTAGCCACAACGCAATCGTCATGCAAACTAAAGAGAATGCGGAAGTCGAAAAAGAGGAGGCTGTTAAGGAGGCGGTGGAGAAATGTAAGGCTGAGTCCGAGCAGAAACTTAACGCGGAGTTGGCCTTGTTGAAGGCTAAATATGAAACGGATAAACAGGTACATATGTACAAATCTAATTGTAGAAATTACGTTATAAAAGCTTCTGTGAAGTTGATGGTTTATATATATTTTTCAAAAGTTTTTAATCATTAATTTGTGTTTAATTTTATTTGGGTTGTTTCTTAGAAACAGTTGGGTAAATTTTAATAGGCGTTTAATAGGCGTAGCGCTGGAATCACTATAGAGCCTAATGTGGCTAACCTTTTTTGTGCATCCTTTATATTTTGAAATATTTGGGTTTATGACATATTACATTCTATTGTAGGATATTTTATGCACTACTATTGAAAAAAATCTTAATTCCATAACATTGTTTTCTGTATACATTTATGTTAAGACAGTGTCATTAGATGGTATAATGGCGGATAATTTTTTTAATATTTATATGTGATAAAGATGCAATACAACCTGGTGTTACTCGCATCCAGGTCACGATAAACGACGTGAGCCGCCGCCTACTGAGCGAGAAGGACCGGCAGCTGGAGCTGCTGCGCGAGCGCGAGCTGCTGCTGACGCGCGAGTGCGGCAAGTACCGCGACACCATCCAGCAGCTCACCGACCCCGAGACCAACGACCTGGACACGCTGCTGCGCACGCAGGTCAGTGCCGGCCACGTGCTCTGTCTCCGTCCAGGTCACCATGGGACCTGGACGCGGACCTGGCCATACGTGTGCTGTACTATGCATGGACTTTGACACGCCTAGACGCTGCTTGTCAAACACGTGTCGATATTCAGTCGAGGCACTATTGATCGTTTGTTTTGCGGCGCAGAATACGTACATAGTACAAGTCATCCCACACTGAAATCTAAAACATAATAATAAATTTATTTTAGTTGGCATCACTGGAAAACGAGAAATCGCATCTACAACAACAGGTCGCGGACTTGAAGAAGGAGTTGGAGAAGAAGAGCGAAGAGGCGGACAAGAGTAAGGAGGAAGACAGTGATGGGAGGTAAGCTTTTTTTGATACGCCCTTGTATCGTTTGAGTGCTGCTTGTCCTATCTAAGAGCTGTTGTTATATCTAAGGACGTATGAAAAACTCACACGTGGGTGTACGCCCGTGTGTCTGAAGAGGAGTATGATTTATCGCTAACTAACGTGTCCGCAAGCGATGGGTTGTTATACGTGTGGTGGGCGGCGGGCCTACGCGGGTATACAGCTTGAGTTTGCCAAGTGAGCATGAATAGCCAAATCCGAAGCTATAAGGATTACCGAATTATTGAAAGTTATGAGGTAGATTTTAATAAGAACTAAAACTGTATATTTAGATTTTTCAGAAATCTCTTTACGTCGCCGGGAATAGACTGAAATTATTAAAAAAGCAACACACCCTATATTGTTACGCTATCCTTCTGGAAACTAACTACATGTCGAACTAAAGGAAATGGGTCGTTCCGTGAATTCGCGCAAGTTTCAGCGTACGCACTAAACGTCGCACTATATATCACAATGGGTCGTACAGCTCGCGCCAAATTTCTAGTCCGCTCGGAAGTTGTTTCGCTTCGTTGTTGCGTAGAGCGTGGTCGAACACAAGCATATACCTACTCATTAACACCACTCACGTACACATCTCCACGTGGGCTAGAGCGTGCGGCCGACAGGTCCCGCGTTGCCTTCGTCACGCTAATACCCAAAATTTGCTTATTGCAACGCGACTCGCTTCATATTCAGAGCGGACTGGAAATTTAGCGCGGACTATACAGATGCACGTGCCCCCCAGATCGTCCCCGAAGCGCGAGGAGGGGCGGAGGGCGCGCGCGCGCACGCACACGCCGCTGGGGCTGGCGGCCGGCACGCTCAGCCTGTCCTCGTGCCTGCCGGGGAACGTCGTGCTGCTGCTCTGGGACCCCTCGCACCTCAACTACACTGTGCTGCAGGTGAGATTATCCATGCGTCCATTCATCGGCCCCTTTATATTTTTTTATATTTACACCTGAGAAGCAGTCACCGTCGCCTATGGAGATTTGGAACACCAGAGGAGTCGTCAATGCATTTGGCTTTGGAGCAGAGTTCTTTTTGCACTTTTACATTCGTTTTACATTCCTTTTTGAGGTCCACTGCTGAACGCAGGCCTCTTATGGGGGTTTTTGCAAGTAGTGACCGCGCGTATCGGTGACCACAACGGGTGTTGATGTTGTATAGGGAGACGCTGCTATCCGTCTCCTGTATTGGATCCCTTAATCGCCTCCTACGACATCGGAAAGAGAGAAAATGGTGCTATTTTAGATCCAGACCACATACACATATTATAAGGCTGCATAATATACAGCTATATACGCGTTAAGTGTCTATGTAAAGTGTATTATGTCGCTCATGAAACATTAAATCCTTTAAAAGTTGTCTCGCCAGCGCACCACCACGTCCGTTCGGGCCGGTGGTATAACCATATATCATGTATCACCTAACAACGACTGACTCGCCGGCAGTACCGCACACACCTAATGATAGTTGAGACACTTGTGACGTATGCGCTCGAGGCAAACCTACCATAAAACTACACTACACTTAAAAATAAATAATAATATGTACTTATTTTTATTATTTTGTGTTGTTCTAGGAGGCGAATATAATGTACTTCGTGCATAGCGATTGTCTGTCCGCGCTAGATCTCAGTATACAAATGAAGAGCGAAAGTGAGAGACGATTGTATTCAATCGCGACTGTCGATTCCAAAGAATATTGTTATGCTAAGAAGGTATGTTTGAAAATAATTGGTTTTTGTAATATACTTATGATCTTTTATGTGTCGTTGTAACGTCCTGATATACTCTTGGATTACAATGAGATTGTTGACATATGTTTATTTTTATGTTATGGAAGTAGTAAACGAGCAACAAGCCGCTTATGTAAGTCAATCGACATCTATATTAATTGACACGCGGCGGTTGTGTGTTGCAGAGCGGCAACCGGTTCCACATGCCGCGCGGCGCGCGCTTCTACCGCGTGCGCGTGCGGCCGCTGCGCGTGCCGCCGCCGCCGCCGCCCGCCTGCTGCGAGCCGCGCCACAAGCCCGGTACGCACCGACACCGCATCGACCACGCACCGATCACGCACTGATCATGCACCGATCACGCACTGACCATGCACCGATCACGCATCGACCGCGCACCGATCACGCACCGAACATGCACTGACAACACACTGACCATGCACCGTATACGCACCGACCATGCACCGACAACAAACAGATCATGCATCGAACACGCATCCGATCCTATACCGATCGTAACACGACCCCGCATCTCCGCGGCCACCACACACCACCACATCAACCTGCATCTCCTTGCAGCAACCTCATTCTTCTCCCATCACCATGCACCTCTCTCGTACCATCTCGCATAGCTTCTGAAGAGAGTCGCTTTGCGTACTTTTACTTTTTAGTAAAAATAACAAATGACTTGTCATATTATTTAGACTTCCATTATTAAGATTATTTAGTTAGGTTCGTCCAGTGAAAGGGGAAGATTCTTCAAATGTATATAATGTGTACAACGCTAGATCATTTGTGTTTCTAAAATTAGAAATCCGCAATAGCTCGTTTTGGAAGTGGATATTTTTTTATGCATGTTCGAACATAGTGTAGTCCGCGCCAAACTTCTAGTCCTCTTGGAATATGATGCGAGTCGTGTCGCAATAAGCATTATTATGGGTATTAGCGGGATGAAGGCGGCGCGGGACCTGTCGGCCGCGCGCTGAGCCCACGTGGAGATGAGTGCGTGTGCGCCCGTGAAGATGTGTATATTATGTGTGCGTGAGTCGCGTCCGTGCTTCGACCATGCCATGTGCAACAAAAAAACGAAACAACTTTTTTTATGTTATGGAAGTGGCAAACGAGCACGCAGCCCACCTGATGGTAAGTGGCCACTGCCGCCCATGGACATCTATAATCAACCCGAGATAAAGTCTGATACCTGATCAGATAATACCAGAGGTCGATCACAAATGCGTTGCTACCCCTGAGGGCTAAGTTGCAACGCCTCGAATAAGTGTCTCCCTTACCACACTTCCGAGAGGACTAGAAATTGGCGCGGACTATAACACCCTAAGTTTGTCCCTAGAATATAGAAAAATCACACGCACACACAACGTCAATTCATCTTTATTCTAAATTTTAATCATAATTTTATAACATTTTACATACGCATGCATCGCGTGCTTTATTTTATTTTAATCCATTCGTTATTAAGTGATATAGCGCCAGGCCAGCAACGGTTTCGATGCGACGGCGAGGTAAGTTAAGTAAATTGGAACTTTGTTTATTGACTAATTTATTACATCTTCAGTCAAGTGGTTGGAATAATGGTAATATCTTTTAACAGTCACATACACCGATTTATGAACTTAATTATAGGACACGAGTGGACATAAAATGTTTATATTGACTACATGCTGCCTGTGGCAACGCTTTATGTTCCACTGTTGGGCAAGGGTGTCTAGACAGACAGACAAGAAACAAGGTCTTTAGAATTAACAAGAACGATATGCCCGTTGTCGCCTCGATTTAATTATGATATACGTATTATTCATTTAATTTATAGGGAAAAGATATCATAACTATATTATAATAAAAAAACAGTAGTGCAACTGCACAAATTTTGGTTGTAAAGGGGAAACATGAATATAACTCATATTCATATGAATACAATTACACATAAGTATATGAATTGATGGCAAGTCTGCGAATGCTCCTAATAGTCTTATAACTTGTATTTATAGTTTAGTTTAGTAGTACATTGTATATAAAACATAAATCTTAGGTTTATTTTTTATTTTTATGAGGTTATTTACTGAACGCTGTATATTATATATCTTTCTTGTCGTGGTTTCAATCCAAGACAACTTTGTAAATGTACTTGTAAATGTACTTTGTAAATTTGTTCAAAGTCTACCTTATGTCTATACATCTGTCATCGGCCCTTGTAAAAAAATACAGCAATATTTCTATGTTATACATTCACATACCCGCTTTTGTGTGTTCGCTTGTAGATAAACGCCTTACATGTTACGGCAACCTTAGTACATTTAGTAAATTCGTGCTTAGTTGTATAATTTTGCATGCGTTACGATCCTTACTTAACACGCGTGCACGCGCGTTGCTTTTCAGATGCGCTGAAGGGCAACGTGCTGTCCGTGTTCGGTGACAGTCGACCGCTCAAGAAATGGTTGACCTACATGCATGCTCCAGGTCTAGACGCTTTAACTCTTCACCCTGTCAAAGATATTGTATATGTCTAGATGGAGTCAAAATATGAGGTCACAGTCATGATGGTTCGGTAAAGTTGATTTTTGGGATTGAGATATCAGTCGACGTTTTACAGCGATTACTGTCACAAATTTAAGCATAGCATCGGTCCGTCGGAATCTATCACATATACACCAATTGGATTCAGAGTCATTTATTTTGTCAATTTTGTTTTGTGACATTGTATCCTGATATATAAAATATCTTTGCGCCTTTTATAAATATTTTTATTCACTATTTTTTATTTTCTTTATTGTTGTTCTAAGTTTAAAATGTTTAGGCGTTCAATGTTTAGTTACCATCTGTATCTGTAATTCTTTAAGCTTTTTATAATTTGGGAGTAGTTCGCAAGTAACAAAAAAAATTAATACTCTACACAACAAGAACATATTTCGTACCATGTTACGCTAATGAAAGATAAAATTGTGCACTTAATTATAATACGTATATGTATGATTTTTTTTTTGTCGTTGAACAGATATTCAAAAGTCGGTGGACACGAGTCAGTCGACGAGTTCGACCACGGAGGAGGCCAAAGCGGCCGAGGTGGTGACGGGCACCCTGATAAACCTGGAGTCCCCCGTGTCGGTCGGGGACCCCGCCCCCGCGGCCGCCGCGCACGCGGAGGACCAGCTCGACTCCATAGAGGCCAGCGAGCAGTGGCACACCGCCAGGATGCAGGCCTCCACTGTCAGCGTCGTGTGAGTATAGTGTTGTTGTTAATCTGTATAATATTAGGTGATCGGTTTCATTATTTTATTATTAACAGCAATTATAATTTTTTTGATTATGATAGATAACTACGCGGTTATTAAGTAATAGTTTATAGGTTAAATCAATGGAATAAACTGTAAATATTCACGAAAATAAGGTAACTCGTGAAAAGTATTAATATCATTGTTTCTTTTGTTAAACACATTACGTTAAACTTGTGTAAAATACTTTCGCAGTTTTTATGAGCTTAAGTTAGAATATGTTTGTACATTTACAATTCACAAATCATTCAATATGTAGCTCCTAATGGCTACTTAGGGCCATGGATATTTCTAATTTTCATTGTGACATGTATTACTTGTAGCACGGAGATGGAGTGCAGCGTGGGGCGGTGCGCCGGGGCGGAGCCGCTGGAGCTGGCGGAGCCCGACGAGCTGGCCGAGGAGCTCGCCGAGGAGGCCGCGCCCTGACCGCCACACCACACACCGTCATCGCCATACCCCCCACTGTGCTTCACATGTCCACACCTCCGGTGACGTCATCGTTGCCATGCACGTGTGGACGTGACAGCCCGTACTATAATCACGCGGAAGTGTGGAACGCCCTTGTTTAGCGGTCAGCTGAAACCTACCCTCCTCTACAGCTAAAGTTGCTCACGATCGTGTCACGTGACTTCAACGCTAAGAAAAAAACTATAACGCTGTAGAGCCTGCTTCTAAGGCGTAGATGCTACCGTTAGCCGCCAGGGGTGGACGTATGTGGTTTAAAGGTTTTACTATCACATTCACTGTGCACCGTTTCATTGAACAATCTGTGCAACATTTTTGCTATACGACACTTTCAGATCGTACATCGGAAGTTAGTTCATAGACAAATTATCTTTTGAATTTAACAATAAACTCGTGCGGCAAATGCTTAGACCGATAGTATTCTGCTATTGCACGAATGAGGGCTATCATTTTTAAGATAGGTTCGCGTAGTCATATTTGATGTAAATATTTTTATTGTTTTTCGTTTGTATTGTTTGTTATCGCACCTCAAAATCGCATTATATCTACTGTCGACAAATACTCCCATTTACAAATGTATGATATAAGATTTGTTGACATTTGTACAGTAGCAGATCGTGT
>DWRC01000161.1:0-10137 GCA_018250675.1 Astraptes naxos | reverse complement strand
AGGTAGGATTGTGATCTTATCTGGGGTTGATTACAGATGTCCATGGGCGGCAGTGGCCACTTAGGTGGGCTGCATGCTCGTTTGCTACTTCCATAACATAAAATAAAACTTTTACCGAATAGGCAGACAGGCCACATGGCAGACAATCATCGTGTCACTATGGAAATTTGAAACTCCAGAGGAGGAACTATTGTTTCACCTTTCTTGAATAGCCTCTTGTTATAGCGCTCCGGGCATGCTTCGGGAAGAAGTTTATCCGACATCTTGCACATTTATATAGAAATCAAGAAAAAATACTTTTGGAAGTTAAAACCTGCGATTATAAATATCAAGAAAATAAAAGAAACAAATAAAAAAATAAAAAATAAAAATAAGAAACATCTCAAAACAACCTGAAACATGAAAATCGACAAAAAGTAACAACGAAAACGTAAATTTTCGTAGGGGAATTACCTTGAATTACGCTATAAACATTCAACACATGAACGAGACACCGTGGCCTCGTAACGGAACGCTCCCTACAGCCCTCAGGACCCTTCGACACTTTTAAGGGCCCATGAACCAGATCGTAAAGGCTTTAAGATCTTGTGTAAAATTAGTAGATTTTAGATAGCGAGTTTAGTACGCAATGAATTTAGGAATAGTATCGTGGAAGTGATGTGAAAAATGGCGAATGGGAATTTTGTAGCTGGTGATATAAAGCGGTCAGGTCAGCGAGGTGAATGCAGTATTTATATATCTATTGAGTACCTACTTCGAGTAAAGCTACACGACTGAGATTTTAAAAATAGTTCATACGAGTGTGTTATTTAAATTTAACCAATCCGGTTTTGACAAACGTGGTGGACTATGACTTTTAAGTCAAACTGAGTGAAACAAAAGTGACTTAAAAGTCATAGTCCACCACGCAAGGGATTTATCTCTCTCACTCTAAGAGGAGACCTGTGTCCATCAATGGGACAGTAATGGGTTAACGACGATAACAACTAGGCTCGTCTTTCCCTAAATCTTCAGAACTTCGGAGATTCAGTTATTCTATCAATCCATGATTTTACCTAACTGTAAAACTCTGATAAATTAGTTAATAGTACCTTATTGGTTTTAAAAGTACATTTATTATGATACGTACGTACGTTTAGGAATATCTTTATCAAGTAAAAAAGCGTCATAGTACAAAAAAAAAACTTTTGTAACCAAAATCAAAGAACCGGACGCAATGGAACAAGATACAAGATTCATAAAAATTGTAATAAGCGAGCAAATTTTCATAAATTACCGTCGTGAACATGCTATGGCACAATTTGGGAGGCTCATCCCTTAGAGAACCCTTCGACAGGGAATGGGCAATGAAGGAAGCGTCAGACGGCAAGACGCCGATGTATAAAATCAGTATGAGCGTTAAATAAAGCCCTACGACCCATAAAACAGTCAGGCGCTAGGGATCTCTTTGTTTAGGATGGAGCGATTAGGATATCTGTGGCATCGAAGGGAATATGATAAGAAGGGACGCTGGATGACTTGTTAAGATTATAACGGGTTATAGAAATGTAAACTACGATTTAGATTACTTTACGATTTAGACTACTTTAGGGAGGGCGATTTGTATATTAATAAAGATATATTAAAATAGACATGCCTGTCATTGTGAAAATTGAAGATTTGTAATTTAAGAAAAAAAGGGACATAATATATTATTGTAGCCTCGGTGATATCAAGTGACCATTGCCATCCATAGGCACGTAGAAGCAGCATGAAACAAATGGATGAATTGGCACTAAAATGATCATAGATTTGATGCCTGAGAAGAATGTAAAATTAAAAGTTTCTAAATATGAATTAGTTATTTAAGTTGGAAATAGGTAAGGTTTTCATGAAGGTGAAGTCAAATCGAAAATGGATTCAATAAACTTTGTTGACGATACTGTAACTATATTACCCTTTATAGTACCACAGATGTTTCGTGCGAGAAATTAAACGACGCTAATAACAATAAAGAAAATAGAAAACAAAATCAAGGCAGATTCAGTATCAATAAAAAGTATCATAACTTCATAACGAGATCATGCGAGCTCCATCATAAAAATCGAATAGCTCATAAACAAGTCACTCGGCCCTCAAACAGAAACGGTAACATGATGTTCGAAAGGACGGATGAAGGCGAGAAAATCGTCTCGAGATCTCTTGTCTTTATTTAATCATCGTGCAATTGAATGGCCATAGTATCCGGTTGACAAATTCGCACGCCCTCTACATCGCCTTAAACGCGCACTTAACCGTACCCTTCCTTCACCCTCGGACGCCTCCATTCTTTTTATATCGCAACTTTATTAACGCATAAAGGTCTGGTGATGGCCCTTTAAGAATTAGGATGCGTCCCGCGGCCAGCTCGCTCGAGCCGAACAAATGGAGTGTCGGAACGGCTCCGATCCCGCGCATCCCTCGCAATTAATGCTACTGTTATCGTCTTCTCTATTTGAATTTCGAACTACATTCTATTCTATCTGCGCCCGCTTCGATTCGAATTACAAACATTTAAAATCTCCAAACGTTCTCGTATTCCACGGCTGTTTTTAAAACCGGTGGCCGCAAGTAACGATGTTTTTGTTACGATTCCCGGGAACCGACTTTTTTGAAGCGGCGAACGGCTCGTTTAAGAGCGAATAAAATGGGAAGAAAATAATTCTATTACGAATGTTGTACACGGAATAAAGGGGGGAAAACGTCCCGATACGAGTATCGACGCCGTGAAAGCAATCGGATTTACATGTCTACCGGCAGTGTACTAAAACGAAATCATGAATGAAGCGCAGTATAGGAAACCCAGAACATTATCCTTATGCTCCCATTTTACGACCTTTACCCCCATCGAGAGGAAAGGGTCACATCGCTGCGACACGCTGTAAAACATCCCCGTCCCGCTCGCACACGGAGCGTGCTCGTAAACGCGAGCGAGATAATCACGAAGATGAGTCGAAAATTATTTTTTTTATTATCACCATCGGCGGTGCTCTTTTATTTCCTTTTTACGGTCCGAGTACCTCATAAAAAGACAATAAACTTACTATTTACAGACCATCAGGAAATTGTTAGCCAAAGAGGTCTCTTTACGACACATGTTTGCGTGGCAGAGAGGAGCCCAAGTGATGCACTCTTTACGATTGACGCGCGCGTAAAAGTGTAAGGAATGATACATTTTATCTGCTAGTTACTCCGCGTGGCTTGCCCTCAGTAAAAGACAATGGAGTGAGTAATAGGGAAGCTTACTGTTTGAGAGACATTGACATATTTGAGTCTATTTCGTATTAATATGATTACAAAAGTGTAACGCTACTGTTTTAGGTTTAAAGAAGAGGTGAGGAGGTTCACGATTGCAGTTGTCACGAATAGCACGCATCAGCGATTTTAGGGACATTATATCCACGAAAGAAGAAGAGGAGAGAAGTCATGAGGTAAAGTACTGTTAAGGTCAAAGAGATAGGAAAAGTGCAGAACTTCCTACGCGGTAGTGATCACTTATCTGGTATCCTCCATGATTGCTTGCAACAACATCAACCGAGCTGACATAACACAGTTAGTATAAGCAATCAGGAAACTATTTATGAATATTTTGAAGGTGTAAACAGAAATTACCTATTTCTGCCTAATATTAGCAGTGTTAAGCGCTGCTGTGTTTGATGGCAGTGGTAATGGAGACATACTTATACGACTTTCCAACTTAGTCGTCAGGATAGCAACGCATCTGTGGCCAACCTCAGGTAACACTCAAATCTTATTTGGAGTTGACCACATATCTATTGGCGGCAGTGACTACTAACCACCAGGTGGACTGCAATTTCGCTTGCAACTTCTTTATTTAAAAAAATGTGAATTCGACACAACATGCAACAGACAAACCGATCATACTTACACGTTAATAACGAAACTGAGCGCAAAGTTATTAGTTCATGAATAACGAATAAAGATTAAACGCTCATAAACCGCTATCGAGCGGTTGTTGCGTGCAATAAAATTTGGAGATCGCTCTGTTTATCGCCGGCTTTATCCGCGGAATCACTTTTAATAATAACGCCTGCTACAAGATTAACAATAACTTTTAATATCGACGGCTATTTCACCACAAGCATGTTTTTGATTTCATCAACAGGAAATTAAAAGAAATTAAAGATTAATCTTAAACCATACCTAATGTATTTAATTTATAGGATGTGTACCTACTGGGAATCGAATCTTAGACTGTTTCATTACCACCGAATGCAGATCGGTATGGTGTCAACTGCGTGGATACAACTATATATTATGTAAAGTAATCTAATCCTAATAGAACAGTATTCGGCCAGGAAGCATTCCAGACCATTGCTACCAGAAGAAAAACCTTAAGCGACAATTAAACAGCATAAAAGACAAAATAAATTAATAAAACCCTCAATGATCACACTAACCACTTAATCCAATAAACTATACCCCAATCTAACGCATTCAAAAATAAATCCTTCGAATCGGTATGAAAACATATCGTAAAACAATTAGCCGGTAATCCGGAGGTAATTTACAGCGGCCGGCCAGATCGGTGCTAAATCATAAAAAGAGCGTTAACACGTATTAGTTAACTGGCTTTAATAACTATTATTATGCCTCTTCACGGATTCCTCAATAAAAAGCCAGTGAGTTTAAATAAGGCTTCTAAATTGAGCGGTTGGGGTTGGTTGAAGATGTTTCGAGTTTTCACAGTTGTAAAACTATTTTTCTAGTGGGTAGCGTTAATATTGCTGTATTGATTGGGTATGTAAGATTTTTGACCCTGTTTATTATTTTTTACTATAATGTGATAGGTTAGATATTAGTAAATTTTAAATGGAAAAAAAATACGTTGAAAGAATGTAAGGTGATCCTGCTGTGAAGCGAGCGTACTTGGGTGTGCCGAACGGCCGCCGTCCGGTCGGCCGCCCCAAGTACCGCTGGAAAGACGAAGTGGAGAAGGGCCTGCTCGACCTCCGTGCGGATAGCTGGCGGAAGATGGCGCAGGATAGACCGAAAAGGAAACTCTTATTGTAGGAGGCCAAGACGCATTTTGGGTCCTCGCGACATCGAAGTAGTTTAGTAAATTTTAAATATTCTAGAGGCTTATTTTATTTCAAAGTCTACTGTTAAAAGGGTGAAAGTTTATAGAGTTAATTAAAGATATAATTATGTAAAGTTTGAAAGTAAAAAAATAGATAACAAAAATTGTCGTTCGAAAGTTGCTAATCCATTAATTCTTTGAATTTGAGAATGTTAATATTTGTAACACTTAAAATAAGACTAGAATCTAGTCTCTGCATTTAAATTCAGGTCTCTAGATTGTTGAATATTTTCATTATTAAAATCAATTGAATTTTAGATTAATCAGACACCACTCAAATGTTTGAAAGCAAAAATTGATTAAAATAAACGGTAGTTATTTCAAAACTATAAATAACCAGTTAATTTCTAGACAGGAAAAATAGCTGTTCGAAAACTTTTGTGGACTATTTACGAATCAATTTAGTCAAAAATACGAAAGCGAGTGACAAGAGACAAAGAGTTGGTACCCACCCAAAATACCGCGAATACTCCCGAGGACCTATCTCGTACACTTGTCATATTATAACATATAAAAAGATAAACGATAGAAGACGTATTCGCTTGAGAAGACCCGAAAATATACCTCAAAACTATAAAAAATAAAAAGTCCACAAATAATATAGATTTGGTAATATTTTAAGTTGACTATATCATTTTCATTGACGATCTCGTAATTTCACGGCATCAAATGTGGCGCATGTTGCTTTATTGTGGTGTGAAGAGTGAATTAAGGCCGACATACGAATTTGAGGCGTTCAAACTTAGTCTTCAAATACAGCAACGTATCTATGATCAAGCTCGCGTGAGACCGCTCTCCTATTTCTAATCGATTATAAAAGTCCACGGGCGAAAACGACTCTTAACATCATGTGGGATATAAGCTTAAATATATATGTCGCTCCAATTTCATAAAAAGCTATCTCAATATAGCAAATTCATACAAAGAGTCTAAAGTCTCGAACACCAACAGAAACCAACCCTTTCCAGATAAAACCACTAGAAGCCATTCGTAGACGGTGTAACAGTACCCTAACGCAAGAGAACAATTTATTTTCGCGCTAGTTTGCAATTGCGACATTAGGGGTTTGCAATATCTTGGAGCACGGCCTTCGGGCGCAGAGGATTTCAATATTGTGAATTCCAAAGATGCCTTCGCATAATGAATTTTGGGATTGTCTTGCGGTTTTTCGGTTCAGACCCTCCGTGTTATTTTCAGTTTATCAGTACATACGGCCTATGTAAAGATAATTTTGGAGAAACGCTCCCAAATATCTTCGGAGTTTTCCGTGAGCGGAAGGCGAGGTACGCATCGCGGCCTGACACCGTAGTTACAACAAAATATATGATAATAAGGGACGGTATTATTTAGGTCCGACGATTCGTATGATAAAACAGAACCAGTGATATTTGCCGCAGACAATTTCTATGGAGATTCCGGTCTTGTTTCGGGGTTAAATCTGAGTGGGAATGATATATAAGGGGCAGCGGGAATTTTCCTTATGCGAAAATATTGTGCAGAGAAATATGGGTTTGGTTTGGCAAAAATTGGAGGGTTTTCGCTCCAGTTCGGGCGGTTCGAGTTATTTTGCTGAATGACGAGTCAGCTCGAATTCTGAACGTAAACAGTTTTGTGAAGCTTTCAATATAGGTAGCGATCGCACTAGAACTTTTGAATTACAAATGTTTCAAGTATCAAATTCTTTTACTAAAGGATAGTTTAGCCTGAAAACGTTCAAAGTTCTCAGTAGACTTTTCCAAGGAGAGATATCAGTGATAATTAATTAACGTACGACCATTGAATATGTTTTAGGGAAACAAAATGTGTAGCTTCACAAGCTACATTAGCTTCTTATAAATTGCGTTATGATTACTTTGTAATTTATAATGGAAACGATTAATTACCGTTACTTTTTATTTACATTGCAGTGCAATAATAATAATTATTAGCAACTTCCAATTAAAACGGAACGCGTGAGTGACATGTTATCCGGAATTTCATTACGATTTAGTGTAACAATTTTCGGATTTATGAAATTTTATAGTAAAAAATATAAAAAACGTACGTCCGTTACGTTCAACGAATATAATAAATTATAATGGAACTGTCTTAATTACCAGGGCCGCATAGGCTGGAGGTATTAGAAATCGGCGTGTTAAGAAATTCGAAAATGAACGGGTTAATTTTTTAACGTTCGTGGCTTGTTCCCAGTTTACGGGCTGCGGTCGCCTGAGGCGGGTCCGTTCTAATTAAAATCGCCCAGTTTCTCCGCTATTCATTTTCATCCTTTAAAACGCTTTTTGTTAGCTGTATTATTGTTGTGGCCGACTAATTTACATGTTAATGAGATGGCCGACGTAATCAAATCGGGAATCGATCACCGTTCAATATGTAATTTGCTTTTAGTTAAATACTGGGAAGGATCAGTTTGTTATTGATCTTGTTCTTAATATAGAGGTGACCTAAGTAATGGACTTTGGCTTTAAGATTAAATTCGTCTCAAATAAAAGTTCTACAGAATGGATAAATGCTACATTGACGCGCAGTTCTTATAATTGGTGTTTACAATATTTCAAAAATACGCCGCAATATTGAAAAAAAATATGATCATAATTTCATCGCATTATACAATTACGCTAAATTTAAAGAAAAAATATAATCAAGATGTCTAATAACGATTGATTTGCTAACTAACCATTCAACTGTTTCTTTTACATTTTTTTCCATTTCTTACTTAGTAAAAATTACAGATAAAAGCTAAAAATACGCAGACGCAAACTATGCATAATATATTGTTGCCCAAAGTCATGACCTCATCACCAAAAACAACAGAGCTACCAAAAAAGTACCAGAAGCGAAGTATTTGTTTTTAAAAACATTCCTAATGCCTATTAGCATTATTACAATGGTACCAGGGAGGCATGAGCGGCCGAGCTTCTTTGTCCCGCGATTATGTATGCAAATGACGCTCACAACACCTGTGACTCTGTGCTCCTGGTAAACAATAACAGATGGAAATGGGAAACATTGCTTTCCCTTTGTTTGTGGAGCGGCTACCGGTTTTAGAATATAAACGGCTACTGCGGAAACGGTGCAAGAAAAATTTGTAAGTGTCCAACGCATAGTACTTTTGTCTGCCGTTGTTTTTATGTTTTATGACGGAATCATAAATATTTTTGAAATGAAACATAGCTTATTAAAATTCTCTATGAGTGAAAGTCCTGTCAAAATCGGTCCAGCCATTTACAAGATCAGGCTGTACAAACTAGTTTTCATGTTTTGTAATTAAGCATTTAGACAGACAGACATATAAAACATATTTATTTGTGTAGATAAAACGCTATCATAATTAACATTGTTATTGACTAGTCTTTTAAAAATGAAACTATTTCATAACATTAAAAAACGAGTTTAAAATAAGTATATCAAGTAACGGTAACTACGGAACTAATTATCGTTTGAATTTGAACGTAATGAGGCGAGGTAATGGATCGTTTAATTAAAAATCGACCTCTTTCTAACTAAAGCCTGTTTTATAATCTGATCTAGGTCTAGATGAACTGACCAAATAGACTTGTAGTCGGTACTCATTTCATATATAATTATATTGTCCACATTACATTTAATTTATGTGTAAAAAAGAACTGAAAATATCATTGCAAATTAAAGGACTATTTTTATATCATCTCATCATCTTTATATTTTATATCATCATCATATTTTTAATAGGGAAAGTAATATTTTGCAAATCAAAATAAACTATAAGTAAGTAGGTATTATGTTAAGTAACTTCTTCATTTAGTAACATGTGCACCTTCCTGTACCTGTACTTTCCTACTTGATCATATTATTGCGGCAATAGGAATACTTAATAGCTACTATGTTTAGTTAGAACATGGAACATTCCACATAGTCTTCCGAAGTACAAGCGTTTGTATCTCACCTCATTTGTACCTAGTTCAGATCTTCTCCAGTATATAATACTAATCTATGCTCAGATCGCTACAACTAATATTCTACATTAATTGGTTTTAGCATATTATTTTTATAAGGCGCAGTAAACATAATCAAAAAAGGTACATTTCTTGGCGTCGCCAATAAACCATTAGACCTTATACGTTATTTCACATTAATTATTGCATATATGTTTAGTACATTATTATTCAAAGTTATCTATCTATAGTTATAAAGTGCATACATTATACAGACATGCAAGCATATCAAGTTACAAGTGTCCAATTTATCTGCGCAGCTTCGAGGCGTGAAATCTGACAGCTCGCTCATTTTCGCCTAGTATCGTTGCACGTAACGCCAGTGTTGCTACACTAACTTGTTTTTTACCAATAATACAATGTATTTTGTATGTCACGCACTTGCAACACTATACGCCAGATATAATCGAAGCAAATTAAGTTGGGTTTTTGTCTATTTTGTGTAACGAGCGTGAAATTTTAATTTTAATTGCGATATTTTTGCAAAAAAAGAAATTTCTTTATCTTAAGCACTTCAGATAGAACTTTCTTCGCAAATATTTTATAGCTGATCCTAGATAAAAATAGGTAGGAAAACCGTTTTTACAATTACCTTTTCACGTTCTTACTTTACTTTTTAATATTTTATTTTTATATCTGAGAATTTCTAATAAGGTCAAATGAAAAACTTTGTAGTTTTTTCTAATAAGAGCCTTAGTTATAGTGATATATTTTTCCTTATTTCATATAAGTATCTACTACTCTAACAATAGATATTCTTATTAGACTATATTTCGTATTATAAACTCAATTATAATTATTTCAAGAACGCACTTCCAATTAATTATTAGAAAATGTTAACACATAGCAGATCCAATTTTAAAAAGCATGCTTTATCTAAGCTCAGTTTTTTTGCCTGTTTGTCAACCCTACTCGTGTCTGGAATAAATTCCTTTAGATTTTTTTTTTTTTTTTTTTATGTTTTGGAAGCAGCAAACGAGCATGCAGCCCACCTGATGGTAAGTGGCCACTGCCGCCCATGGACATCTGTAATCAACCCCAGATAAG